>JAOTON010000798.1:0-212646 GCA_034440635.1 Lepas anatifera | reverse complement strand
CTATGTATTATCTTGGAATATTCGCACTATGTTTTTAACTGATGAATGAGTGAAGTTGTTTTTAACAAACACCTCCATCACCTTAACATTTGGAACCTTAGCCTTCTTGTTTCATTGTTTTCCAGTACACACAACAGCATTTGCATATGATATCAAAACAAAATGATTCAGTCCAAAAATTTGTATTTTACCGGCTTATCTGTAAGGAACCGTTTGGGAATTCGCAAATGAAGGACAATCCAGCAACTCCCTCCCCGATGTGATCCGTCTGGCCGTGGGTCACACGTGGCTTCGAGCGTGTCATCTCTAAGCTGTTCCCCTCGCTTTTGTTCCGTGGCCTTTTTAGCCGTGCCCTGAGCGCGGCCACAGTGTCCGAAGATACTGGGCATTGCCGCCGATTCAAGGGGGTTGATTGAAGGGTTGTTTGCTTAGACAGAACAAGCGTATCTGTCCTAGCCTTACAATACATCGCCTCTCCCATTGGTCTGTGTCGTTTCCGGAAAAGAAGTTGGACCAATAGAGAGGTTTTTTGAGAAGGTATCCGGCTGAGATACAGTGCTCCTGCTTCCATGGTGCGCGCGTTTGGTCATTTTCACCACGTTGCGCGTGTGACTCCCCAAGGTGTGTCCGGTCTCAGCTGCGCGTTATTGAAGGTACGTGGATTGATTCTGCTCTTTTCGTAAAACAAAGTGGTTACTCCAAGTTTGATAGAAGCACAAGCCAAAGCTTGTTGTTGTGTTTATATATATATATATATATATATATATATATATATATATATATATATATATATGGCTATTAAGTAAGCTATACCTCTATGAACGATTCGGGAACGAGCATCCACTAGCCATGACTGGCGCCGTCATATTACCATTCAAGACATGAGCAATAGAAAGTCTGTTTTATCAATTTAAATTTTGTTTTAAGAGGCAGATTTGCAACTTTATTTCACTGGAACCAGTTCAAGCTAATTCACCTTAGTCTTGCTCCAAGGCTTTTTTTACCCGCAAGGTATTCAAATGACCGGAAAAAGTGGTGCGAAGTGCCGCCGTGCTTTATGTTATGTTCTTCTTATAAACTTTGATTATCTATCGTGGCACTAGTCCTACTTCAGATGTATTTTCGGAGCTTATGAACGTCTTTCGAGTATCTTTGTCAGGGGTGGAAAATAAAGGTCCAGTCAGCTCTTGCTCTAAAAGTACACCGGTTTAAATATGTCTGCAATCACTTGTGCTAAAACTCTTATTCCTTCGTGTTTGTACGAAAAAATCAAACATAACCGGTTCGTTAGTAAAGAAAAACAATCACAACACTTGAATCTAGGAAATTGAGCACAATCAAAAATGGCAGACATAAAAACTCAGGGTAACATTATGCGCACGCATACAAGCATAACGTACCATTGATGTCCGATGCATATCAATAGGAGATCAGGGGGCCAAAGTTTAGTTCCAACTAGTCTGGCAATCCCGTCGTGACGTCACTGCGAGTATGCCCGAGGGCATTTAGCGCTGAAAGTGCGGAAGGAAGGTGGTTTTCTAAAAAATATTTAAAATACTTGTAGCCCCTTTAGAGATGTGATTTTCGGTCGGCATAAAGCTGCGACACTGCTCTCCCCAAAAATGGCCTCAAATGGTGCCAGACGGACGGAATTTCTTATCTGGGGGCCTCCATCTAAGGGCATGTCAGGGTTTTCCTAAGGCCGACTTCCAACATATTCCCGGGGCAGAATCGCCCTTAATGGTGCTATCTTCAGTCAGAGAGCCGGGAATACGATCGACCACTGCAAAACCTGGAAGGGCTGCGGGTTGTCGCCGAAAGGAAGGCCGAGACTGATGTCTTAGGCGGCACAGGCTGATGGCATAGGCGGATGCAGGAGGCTGATGGCATAGGCGGATGCAGGAGGCTGATGGCATAGGCGGGTGCAGGAGGCTGATGGTATAGGCGGATGCAGGAGGCTGATGACAGGCGGATGCAGGAGGCTGATGACAGGCGGATGCAGGAGGCTGATGGCGTAGGCGGATGCAGGAGGCTGATGGCATAGGCGGATGCAGGAGGCTGATGGCATAGGCGGATGCAGGAGGCTGATGGCATAGGCAGATGCAGGAGGTAGAGGCGGATGTATCCACCAAGGTACTTCATAAGACGGGGAGGTCTCACTGGCAGAGGCGGATGCAGGGAGAACGGCGGATGCAGAGGGCAGAGCGGAACGATTGCGAAAAGACGGATAGAGTGACAAGGGCAGATGCAGGGGCAGAAAGGTCGAAGGGGACAGTGGCAAAAAGGGCAGAGGCGGATACAGGTGTAGGGGCGGATGGAGGAGCAGAGGCAGATGCATGGACAGAGGCAGAGGTAGAGGGAGGGACGAATGGAAGGGCACATGAGGATGCAGACAGCTGAAGCGCCTGCAAGAGACAGGCAAAAGCATGAGACAGAGGCAGAAGCAGGAGACAGAGGCGGATGCAGGAGACAGAGGATTATAGAGGAGCAGAAACAGCAGCAGAGGCAGATACGGTGGCAGTGAGATGGAACAGCATAGGCGGGTGCATGGGTAGAGGCGTATGATGAAACAGAGGTGGATGAAGGAGCAGAAGAAAATGCATGGACAGAAGCCGAGACAGGGGCAGAGACGAATGAAGGAGCACGTGAGGGTGCATACATCAGAGGTGGGTAGAGGAGATGGAGGCCGATGTAGCAGACAGAGGCGGATACAGGATACAGAAGCAGATGCAGGAGCAGAAGCAGTGGCAGAGGCAGATGCAGTGGTGGAGTCAGATGCAGTGGCAGTCAGATGAAGGGACAGAGGCAGATGCATGGGTAGCATGCAAAGAACATTGCTGAAGAGAGGGCAGAGGTGGAGCCAGAATAAAAGTGTTAAGAACCCATGCAGGGACTTCATTATCAATAGAGCTAGAACATTGCCTGAATTTAAGCATGTGCCATTAAAATTCCCTTCATCATTTTTCACCCCATTATTTTGCATCATATCTCAGTCAAAGTGCTGCAATACCACAGAAAGGATTCTTAGCAGTGACATTCAACTAAAAATTACAAAGGTGTAAATCATGTTATTGAATCATTATATAAGCTGCAATAATTAATAATTTCCCTTTCATTGGCTCTTGATAAAAAGATCAGCAAATAATTATAGCTGCATTCAAGTACTATGCCATGCCTTCGCAGCTGAGTTGTTTCCAGGTGCATGGTGAATGAAGGCCAAAGGATGCACAACCTCCTCCAATCATCATATCATCTTGTACCTTCTCTCTGATTGAGGGCAGAAATGTGACCATCAGGACATGACCTCAAACACATGACAAACTGAAAGTTTATGTCTCACCATTCTGGAACAAAAACAAGCAAAATGTAAACCATGTCATGTCAAATGGAAACCATGTCATGTTAAATGCTCTGTCAATGAGTATATGCCTACAGTGCAACACTATGTGTTACAATTCAGTGTTGTCTTGTGTTCAGTGTTATCAGTGATAGTAAGTAGGCGGAGCAGTGTTGGCAGCAGCATTATTATTATGAGTTTTAAAGTGGTGTTGAAAATGACCATTATCTGCCAAGTTATTTTTTTCATTTTAGACCTAAATTAATTGATTAAATGATGGAATATGAAAAGCCTTCTGTCATGTGTGGGTATATTCTGAAATTTGTAGATAATTTGATATTGATGCAGCTTCAACAAACCTCAAAGAAGCATTATGAGACACAAACCAACAAGGTTGATAGTTCCTTCACCTCAGAAGCTTATCCATAGCACATGACAATGCAGCTTCATCAGCAAGCCCCTGTTCTTAAACTAGGCGGCAATGCTCTGGTCATTTTTTGTCGCAACTGCTGAGCATTTATATGTTTATTTGCTAAATGATAAAAGGCATGTTTTTATTCCATTTGTCATATAATTGGAACCAAGTTATATACTCAGTACTTTAACATGGTAAGATAGAAAGGTGACCATAATGAATAGAAACTATCTATATGAATTTATATTTCTGAATTTGAATCTATTTGGATGGGCTTGAGTTTATAAAATTGAACTCACCATAAGTTGGTAAATTGTTGATTGGCTCTTGCTCATGAAATTGAAAATCTCAAATATTCAGTGTGCTCATGCATTCTGACACAGCATTAAATCAGAATATTCATGTTGGCATTAGATAACTGGAAAATTATTTGCCATAGTGTGAGCAATGACAAGCAAAAGTTCACTCTGACAAATAATTTTCATGGCCATTTGAGAGCCGACAAATTGCAGAGCACATTATGGAGGAAATACTTTTTATCATCTTTTGCTGATCTGAAGGTTCTAGTGGATGGCTATACCTAAATGTGTAATCACATTGAATTTTCTATATTTGCATCCAGGGTTCTAGGGGGTGGCCAAGTAGCAACTTATAATGCTTATAATATATATATAGAGCAGCTTAATACATGTAATATAGAGCAGCACTGTAAAAGTCATCAGTAGGTATCTCAAATTATTTACAAAACTTGACCTCCGCTCTCTCCTATTAGCAAACTTCTGTAATTACACTGCTTAACCTATCAGTTTCCACATAGCATCGCATGCTGGATTCTTAACTTCAAACTGCAATTGCCTCTTGAAATTTTTTTTTTGGAATGGGAATCCAAGGTTAGGGTGGTCGTCAAGGCAAGAGCGAGGTGGGTTAGTCACATGACAGGGTGAGGAACGTAAAGGAAGCAGATCCTTGTCAATACTCCCAACCCTATGAATATTGATTATAATCTGCCTTGCTTAGTTACCAATCTCTTATCTTAGTCCCTTCGATTCCCTAATTCAAGTAGATTATTAAACGCGAGATACCTAGGTAAATCCCTCGTGGAGAAAGGAGAACAAGCAAGCAAAACAAGGCCTAAAGTAAGATGATAACCTAAAATGACATGAAATATGAAAAAAATAAACGAACCCATCCCTTTTACCCGTGTGACACCCCGACTACACAGGTGACCAAATCAGAGAAATGGAAGCGTTTCTCCTTATTTGCTATTAGTTTTTTATAGAATTTCTAGTCTCTGTAAGAATGGGTTTAACTCTCTAGAATAGGTCAAAGTCTCTTTGGTTCTATTCTAGTAGCCCTCCAGGAACAGTTTATCAACTATTTGTTTGAAAAATTTCTTTGACATGGGAATATCTGATAGTTTGGGAATTTTGATTGCAATGATGTCATTCCATGTTTTTGGACAAGAAATAGCGGAAGAGTACGTTCTGTAAAGTGTTTCAGCCGGTGGTTGCTTAAAGTGTCGAGTTTGCCTAGTATTTCTATTAGGCTCATGAAGTTCAAAACACTGACTGTAGATTTCTGGTAGGCTTCCAGTCAAGAAGTTGTGCAGGACAATTAATTCCTGTTTTTTAACTATATCTTCGATTTTTAAGATTTTTAGGCTTTTAAACAAGGGGGAACTGGGTGCTCTGTGATGAGCCTCTTCAATGATTCGTATTATTCGCTTTTGCAAGTTGAATAGTTTGGTGATGTTGGTCCTGTAATTATTAGCCCAAATGAATGCATTATAATTGATATGTGGGAGCACAAGAGCGTTATATAACATGAGCATCTGTTTTTTATTAAGTACATGCTTGACTCTGACTATTACACTGATGTTTCGACAGATTGTATTACATATCTTTGATATATGTGTTTTGAATTTCAAATTTTCGTCCAAATATAATCCTAAATATTTAACAGTTTTTGCTCTCTCTATCAAGGTCGAATTAAAGCGAATATCTATATTTTGCTTATCGCTAGACACTGAATATATCTGATAAAAGGTCTTAGCTGCATTTAAAGTTAATCGATTACATATTAACCAGTCAGAAATCAAGGGAATCACCTCATTTATGCGGGAACTGACCTCCACCATTGATTTAGCTTCAAAGAGAATTGCGGCGTCATCAGCAAACAGATAGAATTGAGCCTGGTTAGAAGTATTGAAAATGTCATTGATATAGATGTTAAACAATAATGGGCCGAGTATAGAACCTTGTGGAATGCCCATTGTTATGCTTTCAGAGTCTGATTTCTCCCCCAATACTTTAGTTTTTTTCACATCTTTTTCTAGATATGACTCATACAGTTTAAATTCATTATTTCTTACCCCATATTTCCATAATTTGTGCAAAAGAATTTTGTGATCCACTGTATCGAATGCCTTTTTTAAGTCCAAGAATAGAGCTACAGCAGTTTGATTTTGAGAGAGCCGAGAAGTTATACGATCACACAGAAGAGAGATGGGCATGTAGGTAGAATGCCTCTTCCTAAAGCCAAATTGATAGTCGAATAGTATGTTGTTATTCTCCAAAAGTCGCGAAAGATCATTGTACATTATTCTTTCAAGAATCTTTGATAGAACAGGAAGTACCGAGACTGGTCTATAATTTGTAAAGTGCTTTCTAGAGCCCGATTTATAAATTGGCTTAATAAGCGCTATTTTCAGACAGTCGGGAAAAGTTCTTTTTGATATAGATAACTTCATTAAGTAGGTAATATGTTCAATGATGAAGGGTGCTATTTTTTTAAGGAGCATAGTTGAGATTCCATCAATGCCAGGACCAGTATTTTTCAAGTTTTTAATTATTTCCATTACATAATCTTGAGTTACTTCTGTTGATGCATAGTGTTCTTCTGGTTCGAATTGTTGAAGATAGATCAAAGGATCGGTTGATGTCCTAGGCAATTGTTTCTCTAGTGAAGGACCAATTGTACAAAAAAAATTTATTGAATTCATTTGCAATCATTTTTGGTTCATCTAAAGTATTTCCTTTATCCTCAAAACTCTTTGGAAAAGATTCATCTTTCTTCTTTCTGTGCATAATTTCATTGAGAGTCTTCCATAGCCTTTTAGGATCATGCTGAAATTCTTCAAGCTTATTCCTAATATACATAATCTGAGCTCTTTTAATAATTGCATTTAGGTGATTCCTATATTGCTTGTATCTATTTTCTTTGGCTATGTTGCTCTTGTCTCTGATAAACTTTTTGTGCAATATATTTTTCCTATTTATACTTTGAACTATTGCAGGTGTTATCCAAGGTTGCACAGGATCCCGTCTGAGGCTTTTCTTGTTCATGGACAAATGGTCTAATTCTTTGTTTATAACTGAAATAATCAAGTTGGCACAGTGATTTGGATCACTTGGAGGAGGCACATTATCAAGTTCATACTGCACTTTTTTCACCCAGTTGATTTACCAATCTCATGTTAAATGAAGATGTTAAGGGTTCCTTGTTAATCATACTATAATTTGAGCTGTGAATAGAGAAAAATATGGGCAAATGGTCTGTGGAGTCATCTAAGATTGCTCCAGTTGAGGCAATTGATTGCGGATTATTTACAAAGATATTATCAATTAATGTGCTTGACTGGTTTGTTATTCTTGTTGGGACTGAGATACAGGGTAAAAAGCCGCCACTTGCCATACAAGACAAAAGTTCTGCGCCCACACCATAGTCTGAATTCATCAAGTCAATGTTGTAGTCACCAAGAATGAAACATCTTTTGTGTTTCTGGATAATTTTTGGAATGATAGAAGTATTTATGTACTCAAAGAATACATCTGGGGAAAAAGAAGGGGACCTATACATTGTCCCAACTATTATTTTCTCAGAAGAGGCTAATTTCACTTCAATAAACAAAGATTGAATCTCAATTGTTTTTATAGATAAATCATCCATAATAGTGTAGTTTAGATATTCCTTGACATACATTGCTGCCCATTTTCCCCTGTGGTTGGAGTCTAAACTTGAGCAAAGAAGTTTATATGGTGAGAAATCATAGTTATTGTCCATGAGATTGTTAAGCCATGTTTCAGACAGACAGATGATATCGTGCTCAATCTTGGATAATTTTAGAAATGTGATAAGTTTATCAAAATTTTTTGATAAAGACCTTATATTCAGGTGAATCACTGAAAAACTCTTGGAAATCAGGTTGTCAAAGTCCCTGTTTAAGTCATGGTATTTACATTTATTAGAGAGTTCAATTAATTCATTGGTATGTAGTTCTAAGTCATCCTCACCATCATCTACACCATGAATCCATTGGGGCTTTACGTTTGCATATTTGGAATTCCGAGATGGGTTTACTTGCATACACACAGAAGAGCAAGGCTAGTGATTGAAGACAAAAGAAAAAGAAAAGAAAAAAACCTATATACCAAAGCTGAATGCACCAGGCAGGTAGAGCAAATATGTGCAAGAGTAATTGAGGTCAATCACTCTCATCTGGGAAAGCCTAATAAGGTTTTTGTTAACAGAGATCAAAGCATAGATATATATTGAAAAAACTGACTTAAGCTGCTTAGTTCAGTCACACCCTCTTAGGGATCGTCTCAGCCTCTGACGGGTCAACAGTGACCACAGTGTCCGTCCCACCCACCTCAGATCCAGGCAACCTATTTGTTGCTAAATTTATGTCAGTTCCATCACTGCTGATAGAGCTTGTGGGACTGTTCCTTTGGGTCCAAGCCTCCCCCTCCTGGGCTGGAGCAATCCTTGGAGTATTGGCCGCAACAGAGGTAGTGCCCTCCTGTTCCTCACTCTGACTCAGAGGGACAGAAAGCCCCTTTCCTGCATGTGGTAGAGGTGGGGTGCCCTTCCTTTCACCCACCCGAGGGCTTGGGATATGTTCAGGCTGGAGAGATCCAGGGAGAGCTTTGGATCTGGTCCTGTCAGAGCTGGGGGGAGCCTTCCCCTTCCTCCTACCAGCCTCTCTCCATCCCAACCCGCCCATGTTTCCCCCACTCCGGTGAGTCTGAGTTTGGGTACCTGGTTGCGGGTCTGACCTCCCTCCTCGGGCACCTGGTTGCGGGTCTGACATCCCTCCCCTGGCACCTGGTTGCGGGTCTGACATCCCTCCTCGCGCACTGACCTCTCTTCTGCAAAGAGCCAGGATATCATCCCTTGTTGCACCCACCCGTACTTCTATGGGACGTGACCACTCCCCTATTTTTATGAAGATAGCACCATTCGATGTAAAGAAGGACCTGAATGGGCAGGACTGGTCCCTTCTCAAGCTCCTTAGCAGCTCCACCACCTGCATGCGCTGCTTGGTGAGCGACTCAAAAACTAAGAGGCCCTGCTTAAGTGGTCTTGTTCTTTTGTGGTAGATTCTTTGCCGGAGAGATAGGTCCCTGAACCTGACAAAGATTGAACTCCTTTTCTCAAGTCTGTGACAGGCAGTAATATCCTTTCGATCAAGGTTGATGCCGATGAAGACTCTCAAGAGCCAGATCGTGATGTCATAGACATCATCAGCTGGGCAAAGATCAGGTACAGCCCTGCCTGTTAGGACTAGCTGATATTTCCGTCCATACTGGTCAAGCTGCTCTAAGTTTTTGGACATCTCGGTAGCCTCCTCCTTAAGCTTCTGGTTTTCAGCTCTGACAGCTGCTATGTTTTCCTCAATTCCTGCAACACCTGCAGATGATTCGGCCTGGATCAGCCGATTTGTCTGCTGCTCTTCCTTTAGCTTATGAACCTCCTCTCGTAACTCAACAACTTCTTCCTCCATAGCAGCAAATTTTGCACGGAGTTCATCCATTTGGTCTTTGAGGTTATTTTTAGGAGCCATTTCGCAATAGAAAGCAAACGTTTCTAAAATCTAGATACCACCGAATTTGATTCAACCAGGGTAGGCACCCATCCAATCCAGCTTAAACTCAATCTACTTATTTTGGTTCAACCAGAGTACCTAGGTACCTACCTATCCAACCCAGCTTAAGCTCAAACCTATCAATTGCGGTCTCAAAAAGTAGCCAGAATCAAGAAAATCTTCATTCATCAGGCTTTCCCATCAGAGGTGACAGACACCAATGTTACAGAATACGGACTCGTTCTATGGATCTTACCATTTCTAGAAATAAATCGCAGTTTCACAAGTGGCACCGCCGCCTACCAGCCGGGAAACAGGAGAGGGCCGATTTGCTTGTTTTGATTCTGCCAAATATGGCGTTCAACTACCCAGAATGCGCCAATTCTACCGGAAAAGGTTCAGGATCAGAGCTGCAGGTTTGGCACCAATACATCAATTTCTTGGCAACGGAAACCCCATTCCGGTAGAAATCCCTCACGGTCTATGCTCTCCCGATTACGGTGGTGAAGGCAAGAAAAATGCAAGATGCCTTTACCTTTCAAGATACCTTTACTTTTCTATCCGTAGCGAAGGGAAAAAACTCTACGGCTTATACATCTATGTAAACTGGCGCACCACACCAGTAAGTACGGTACACTTAATTTCACCCTAAACAGCCCTATTCTAAGTCCAATAAACGTGCAAATTTTGCAGAAACAGCTTAGTTTCCAAAGTCTAGAGCAAACAAAGCATAAAAGAGAGAGTATAGACAGGTATCTGCTGGGTTAATTGGAGAGAGAGATAGGATCACTTCCACACCATATGGCAGCCCCTGGGTCCGTATCCGTAAATCAGTGCCCATTAATGAACATATACCTAGAAATTGCATATAAAAACATTGCTATCTACCATTTGGACCCATTTTCAGAGATATTCATCTTCCACAAATATCTGAACACACATACTCTCGTTGAGCGATGTGTTTTAGCCTTAGTCATTGACCTTTC
The DNA here is from genome assembly GCA_034440635.1 of Lepas anatifera. Classification (NCBI taxonomy): domain Eukaryota; kingdom Metazoa; phylum Arthropoda; class Thecostraca; family Lepadidae; genus Lepas; species Lepas anatifera. The sequence continues at coordinate 202,042 of JAOTON010000798.1, read as the reverse complement.
TGCATCCTAGAACGACACACAGTGACAGAGTAACTAACGCCCGCCCTATGCTCATAAATTTCAATGTCAAATGAAGCCCCTCACAAGAAGTGAATTTTCGAACCACAACCAGTCTTTATTATCCATTTCACCGCCGCCACACACACACAAACACACAGGCGATCACCCATTGCAATTCCAGTATAAAACACAACAGATCAGATACGTAAATGTATGCATCAGTTGCGCAGAAATAGAAAATCTGGCACATCTAGTATCAGACCAGCTTTAAACATACTGGATCTGCAAAAAAACATACTGTTTTTAATACAACCTATATAATGAAAAATAAAGACCTAATTTATCCCCAATAAGATTTTAGGTGAATTTCTTGAAGAAAATGTTGTAAATATCTTGTTGTTAGCAAGATTTGAATAATTTACAGTGAAGTGCTAGTAGGTCCTTGGTAGGAGACTTTGACCAACCTTATCTTTTAGGGTCTTGTAGGAGATTAACTTAAATGTCATATCCGGTTTCACTGCACTCGGCGTATGGTGAATTAGATATTGTATGCGCATGATCTTACCATCTTAGCATCTGATCATCTTATAACCTTACCATGGAGGAAAGCAACATGGAGTGGCAACTCTTCCCTCTTTCCCCACCACGGCGCATGCGCGCGTCTGGAACCGCAGCTAGTATCCAAGATAACTTTACTTAAAGGTACGTTCAAGAGGGATTCCTCCACGCCTGAGTGACGTCACACGGGCGTGGAGGAATTCCTTCGCCATTGAGCCGTGTGTTAAACTGCTGCTAATCGCACTTCCTGCTTACGAATTTGTGAAAATACACGGTAATCAAGTTTATAAATAACAGGTATCCCAAATGCAATGAATAAACTTTTTATTTTCGATTCTGGGACACTTTTTGCAAAAATTGGGATCTTTTATCATTTAATGTTTTCATGTTATATGCTATGAGGCGCAGACCACGTCACATCAAGTGGTCTGCGCTTGATTTTGGAGGGGCTGGCTAGTATCCGCTGACCACGCGGGCATTCAAATGTGTTGGAGTCGTGGCGTCGGGTGGTGTAAGGGAGCGGTGTGGAGCTTATAATTGCACGAATTCAAGGCAAAAGTGTCCTGAACTGTCGTTCTGTCGCTTCCCATCAAACTTTGAGAGGTAAGAAGGTATTTATTTAGGTAATACTGGCTGCTCTACTGGCGAGGGCAGTCCATATACCTGCGTGTATGGAACGGCGGTATGAGAGGCCCTATTTCTTGTTGGAATTGTTATGTTCAATGATTATTCGATAACCTGACAGAAATATTTCATTGGTTGTTTTCTCCAAGGGTTAATTTGGGCATTTTTTGGAAAGCTGAGTGCTCAACTCGCCTTAGAAAGTCAGCATGCAAATGCTGTAAAAAAGGGTATCACCATTCTTTGAAAGGTAAAACGGTGCCGGCATGTTTTAAGGAACCACGGTGGAATTTATTCCCATTAACTTTTTAATTAGAAATTATATAGCCATCTTTATCAGATCGACAAATTTTCCCCATCAGTATCCTGTGCAGGTGGACATGGCTAGCACAAATTTTAGTTATTCCATAGTATTGAGAGTGTTATGTAGCCTTTTCAGGTGAATGGCTATGTTGAATTCATGTTGAATTCATCATGGACTATATTGAATTTATCATGAGAGGGCTGCCTTACCATATGCTGTATGTATGCTGTAGGTATGCTGTGACGAAGATTCTTGCCCCCCCCATCTTTAGATAGTTAGTGCTACACCTACACTTTAGTTACTACACCTAGGCATAGGTAATTTTGGGTCCCGCCATAGGGTTCGTACAGATACGCCGCTTTGAGTGTGTATGTGAGGGGGAGCATACGAAGGTTGGATTTTCTTCGGGAGCACTGTCTGGCATACGCGGATCCAGGATTGCCGATCGGAGGAGGGGCATCTCACGGGGGGGCGCCATCCGGACCAGGGGGCGCCACTTTTGACCGGCAAAACCTATCAGGTGGGCGCCAAATCCTATCGGTAGGCGCAGATTTTCGCATCCTGGGGGGGTGGGAAGCGACATTTCAGGGGGGCACCATCGACCTTTCAGGGGGCGCCGAGGTTCGATCGGGGGGGGGCACGTGCCCCCCTTTGCCACCTGGATTCGCCTATGCTGTCTGGGTAAGCTGCTGCCACAGAGGTTTTGAATGCCTATGTAGATAATAAATTGTAGGAAAAAAGCTAGTGAATCGGAACGTGTTTCCTGGAGAGACGTCTATCACACATAACAACTTGGAGGGAATGGGGTGCTCTTACTTTCGATGCACTCTTGTTCCGCCGGACGTTTGTAAGTTCGTAAGCGCCGCTGCGTTCGGGGAGATTATCATCGGGTACGCATCACAGGGAGACAAATGCTCGGGTGCCATGGGATTGGATATGAAATGGTCTTATATGCCAATAAATTCATGTGCGTATAGTTCTTTCCAGTCAATCCAGGCATAGGCGGATCCAGGATTGCTGATCGGGGAGGGGACACCTTCCGGGGGAGCACTTTTGAACGGCAAAGCCTATCGGATGGGCGCAAAATTATATTGGTGGGCGCCAATTTTCGCATCCTGGGGCAGGGGGTCGGAAGCGACATTTCAGGGGGTGCTGAGGGCGATGGCGGGGGGGTACGTGCCCCACTTTCCCCCTGGATCTGCCTATGAATCATGGGACGCTGGCGTGAAATGCAGGCTGGTACCAGCCAGTATGTACGCCACGGCCCATCCTTCACTTCACTTCACAGGTCATTGTTTTACCATTTCCTTGAAAGTTTTGTCCCAAAAAGTGAGCCAAACGCACCGGATATCTCCCTTCCCCAGTTCTAGCCCCAACTTATCCATGTATCCACCCCCTTGCGGTCAGCTCGGGTGTGCTTTTGTCGACGCGTGGCCACCGTAATCCCATTACCAATAAATGGGATTACTGCATCATGACTTCATCAACATGCTGAGCGACCATGGGCTGGAGCAGCTTGTCTCGTCCCCTACGAGACTAGATAATACCCTGGATCTAATCATAACGAGTAGTCCGGAACTCTTTTCGAGAGTAGAAATCCTGCCAGGCTTATCTGACCACGACGCCGTTTACTGCGAATTTAACATTAATCCTAAGAAACGCAAACAAACACCAAGGTCTATACCACTCTAGAAAAAGACGAACTGGCTCGGATTAAAGCAGACCTGTGCCGATCTTTCTGTCAGAGTGGCACTCGTCCAACACACGGCAAGTGCTGTAGACCTTTGGTCTATGTTTTAAGACACCATTTCTAATGCCACCACTGCATTTATTCCGCACAAGAGAGCAAGGCCAAGAGAAAACAAACTTTGGATACCTACTAGTCTTTGCCGATTAATAAGCCGTAAAAACGTGTTCAAAAAAGGACAGTAACAAGATCCAGCAAACTATCGCCCGGTTTAACTTACGAGTGTATGCTGCAAGTTACTGGAGCATATACTTGCGAGTGCTATCATGACCCTTATGGAAGATAATAATATCATTTGCAGCTATCAACATGGATTCAGGAAGAGACTATCGTGCGAGTCACAGCTCCTTGAATTCACCGAGGAGCTTTCCGAAAACACTGCCAAAGGGCTCCAAATAGACATTCTAATAATGGATTTTGCCAAGGCATTTGACAAGGTGAATCACAGCCTATTACTACACAAGCTCGAACACTATGGCGTGGGGGAAAATTCAGCACCTGGATTTCCGACTTCCTTCACGACAGGAGGCAAGCAGTGGTTTTTAACGGTGTCAGGTCTGAATTCATTCATGTCATGTCTGGAGTCCCACAGGGAAGTGTTTTCGGCCCGTGCCTTTTCTTGGTCTATATAAATGACCTTCCGGACAACTTAAGGGCACGTGCACGTTTATTCGCTGACGACACTGCGGTCTACAATGTTGTAACGAGTGTCGCAGATCAGCAAAGCCTCCAGCGAGACCTCAACGAGCTTGCACTCTGGGAGACCAAGTGGGAAATGAAGTTTTATCCACAGAAGAGTACCTCACTTCAGGCAACCCGAGGCAAAGAACTCGTACCATACCAATATGTTCTGCACGGTCACACGTTGGAGACTGTCCGGAATGCGAAATACTTAGGAGTCACCCTCAGCAAAGACTGCAGCTGGAATGAGCACATCGAGAAGACTTGTTCCAAAGCCAACAAATATCTTGGTTTCTTGAAGAGAAATTTGAAAATCAGCTCCCGGAAGATTAAAGAAGCTGCGTACAAGGTATATGTACGTCCCATTTTAGAATATGCGAGTGCCGTCTGGGACCCTCACCATCAACAGAGCATCAGTAGAATAGAAAATATTCAACGTATGACAGCAAGGTTCGTTATGAGAGATTACCCGAGAACGACCAGCGTAACAACAATGCGAAAAGAGCTCAAATGGCCATCTCTTGAAGAGCGACGGAAAAAAGCTCGGCTTACGATGTTTTATAAGATAAAACATGGCATGATGGATGTAGAAGGCATGAAGAGCAAACTTATACCGCTCCCGCCAAGATCACGACGGGGACACAATCAGCAGTTTCTGGCACCACGATGCAGAGCGGACTATCACCTTCACGCTTTTCTCCCGAAAACCATCCGAGATTGGAACAACTTGCCCCATGCAACTGTGGAAGCTGCTTCGCTCGAATCATTTGTGACTCTTTTGTGTAAACATTAATCATCTGCCATCCATGCATTGTAACCTCATATGTAAATTTTTTATCTAAGTATGCGGAGAACAGTTGGCAGCAGCATTGTTATGATGAGCTCAGTGGTGTTGAAATTGACCATTATCTGCCAAATTATTATTTTTATTTTAGATCTAAATTCACACTAAAAGAATAGATACAGTAATAATCGGAGCTTTCGACTTCAAGTCATCTTCAGCAATTATACATTTTTGAGCACAAAAATTCAAAAAGACAAGCACACACTTGGGAGCAGCCACTTCTTCCTGCAGAATTAAAAACACGCATTCATACACAGTATACATATCAATATTTTCTTTCCTAAAACAGTTATATATATATATTTTTTTACATATATCACGCATCACAAGACAAACTAGATTTTTGCTTTGTAATTATTATTATATATAGGATTTGTGGGTGATAGGCCAAGAAGCTGACATGGTATTCATTTTGGGTTCAAGATCACGTATAAAATGGATTCCTGATTTTCGTTTCTGCGACGTCCCGGTTAACACTTAATTTTAAGTGTTAACCGGGACGTCCAGAAACAAAATCAAGAATCCATTTTTAAAAATGGATTAAAATTTTAAAATGGATTCCTTGATTTTCGTTTCTGCGACGTCCCGGTTAACACTTAAAATTAAGTGTTAACCGGGACGTCGCAGAAACGAAAATCAAGGAATCCATTTTTATACGTGATCTTGAACCCAAAATGAATACCATGTCAGCTTCTTGGCCTATCACCCACAAATCCTATATATAATAATAATTACAAAGCAAAAATCTAGTTTGTCTTGTGATGCGTGATATATGTAAAAAAAATATATATATATATAACTGTTTTAGGAAAGAAAATATTGATATGTATACTGTGTATGAATGCGTGTTTTTAATTCTGCAGGAAGAAGTGGCTGCTCCCAAGTGTGTGCTTGTCTTTTTGAATTTTTGTGCTCAAAAATGTATCATTGCTGAAGATGACTTGAAGTCGAAAGCTCCGATTATTACTGTATCTATTCTTTTAGTGTGAATTTAGATCTAAAATAAAAATAATAATTTGGCAGATAATGGTCAATTTCAACACCACTGAGCTCATCATAACAATGCTGCTGCCAACTGTTCTCCGCATACTTAGTTCATATCCTAGAGATGACCAAACTTTGGAGACTGTATCTTTCTTTCGGCTAAATTCTAAACTAGCTCATGTTACGGGACGTATCAACTTTCTTCTAGACTGCAGATATCTTAATATAACACCAAAGTTCATCTCAAACAAGACAGTGCAGCTCAAAAACACGAATGGAAGAAGAATATCAACGAAAATAGACAGACTAGAAAAATCAATACTAAATGAAGAGATCAAATCGGCCTTCAGAACTAAGGCCTTCCTACAGCGAAGTTTATGTAGATCAAGTGCTATTCTCAAAAATACTGTATCCTACTGGCAGTGGGCCCATTACCAAGGTAAGTCGATTTTAAGAGAGGAGCTAGAAATGGGCAGAGAGCGTCTTCTTAAGAAACTAGAGCTTTTGTCTTCACAACAGAAGCACACGACTTTGAACTATAAGCTTTGCAAAACAGCCAAGCTTCCCCAAACTATTACAACGGCGGGAGGCTCCTGTTCCCAGCCATTGTTTTTTCCTAAAGGAGATGTAACCCCACCGTGTCTCCCACGGGAAGGATTACCCTCAACCGGAAGTCACCAAAACACTATGTGTGGTGGATTATCTAAAAATAATACTCGGCCGCACTCTACTGGTCTGGAAATCTTCACTGACAGTGTTTCTGTTATCAGCTCGTCTTTCGACCGGGAAGCACCTACGAAATCAAGATGCTTTTCCTGTCAGAACTCTACCCTTTGGCAGTTAGCTTACAAATATTTGCGAGAATTTCTTTCTGGCATTATTCAATCGTGTTCTTGTCTGACAACCTCTTTGAAGACGATATTTCGAAAGAAAACCAGCGAGTCTAGAAACCAATCGATTCCGGACCAGGAACAGACTTTCCGCTTACCTGAGCCTATTCTAGAGCCTACACTTAACCAGGACACTACCTCATCAAAAAGTGAAGAACAGCCGGCTCTGTTAAGAACACAGCCTGAACTTCCAGCCCAATCTTCTACCCGTTTGGTAAATTTGTCGGAAACGGATATTAGCCCATCACTGTCACAAATACTAGAAAAGGGCCCGAACTTCGCTATGACTAGAAATATCTCAACATCTCTTCTAAGTGACGTCGAGGTCGGGATTGAGAGAGCTTTCTACGGATATAAATGGAAAGATTTCTTTCAATCAAAGAAAAGAGAGACAGAAACAAACCAGACAAATACCAACAGCCAACTTCAACCTGATACGGGCACGTCTCGACCATGTGATAAGCCCCCGTTGCCCAAACCTTTCTTCCCAGACTCTGATGCCTCCCAGCCACCCAAACCATCGAAGCATACGGCGCTTCACCTGGAGGAGACTAAAACTAAAATAATGAAAGCTTACCGCCATAACAACACACCAATAAAACATAACATCTCTACGGCACAACGCAAAGATCTAAAGGCCCTCTGTAATGATAACACTACTATCATAAAAAGGTCGGATAAGTGCAAGAGCTTGGTTATCATGAACAAAGAAAACTACATCAAACAAGCCGAGGATATAGTTGGAAGTTATAAGCATATACAAAAGAATCCCACCACTAAACTAGAAGCGAAAACAAAAAGACTCATGAAGAAAACCCTCAACGACTGTCTTCCAGAGGAATACCTTCGCCGCCTTCTACCCCAACATTGCCGGACGGCGGAGTTTTATGGGCTTCCAAAAACACACAAGCCTTCGAACCCACTCCGTCCTATAGTCTCTGCCTGTGGTAACCCCCTTGACAAGTTATCGTGGCTGCTACAATGTATCCTTTCTCAAATCCTCAAATTTGTTCCAGCACATCTAGAAAACACAGACGACTTTCTAAACAGACTTAGAACTAGGTTTCCGCATCATCTCCCCCGAAAAGTGTTGTTTTCTCCTTTGATGTGGTTAACCTCTATGGTAGTATTCCCATTCAAGAAGGCATAGACGCAACAATGTCCTTAATTGAAAGCAATGCAGACCAAATCAACCTTTTCGGCATATCAATCACTAATCTTCGCACATTAATAAGTCACGTACTCCAGAATAGTTATGTACGATTTGGGGAGAAATATTACCAGCAAACAACAGGACTAGAAATGGGTAGCAGAATAGCGCCCCCTTTGGCTGTTGCTTTCATGCATAAGCTAGAAACTACCTTCATGGCGGGACAGACACTGAATCCAATCTTCTATGTCCGCTACATTGATGACATATGGGGAGTATGGACCCATGGGTTTGACTCATTACAAAGCTTTTTCAATCAATGGAACTCCTACAATCCTGCCATAAAATTCACCATGGAACATGCACAAGACCCAGGCACTATAGCTTTTTTGGATACCCTTATCACAGTAAAACATAGTTTTTATTCTACAGAACTCTACATGAAACCTATGACAGTACCAATAATCCTTCCTTTTGATTCCGCCCACCCTATGTCAACCAAAAGAAACATTCTACATACACAGATAACCAGAGCAATCCGCTGCTCATCCGACACAGTAGCTAAGGAACGTAGCATAGAAAAAATAGCTAGACTTTTCTCGCTCAATGGTTACCCTCAAAAGCTCATCACCAGCACCATACGATCATGTACAAGGAATTCTGCATCAAATGATTCTACAACTCTTAAGTCACACAATAGCTCCTACAAGAACAAAAAAGTCGTACTGATGTCATTTACATGCGCCTGCCGTTCCTTAATGATACACTGTCTAAGCGGATACAAGGAATCATCAGAGCCTCAAAATTACCCATCCGCATATCCTGGACTTCCGGAACTCCCCTAAAACAAAAAAAAACTGATACGATCTGCTCTGATGCATCCTCCCTGTCCAGCTGGAAACAAACACTGTCATGCTTGTGAGTGTGGCCTTCGAGGCAAATGTATGACCCGGCTCGTTGTTTATCAGGCCACCTGCACTAAATGTGAGCAGTTAGGGAATGTCCATTCATATGTAGGCGAGAGCAAAAGACCCATTAGGTACCGTCTAAACGAACATTTAGGTGATGCTCGCCTACATAGAGTGGACACGCCCTTCAGTGATCATATATTACACTATCATAAAGACCTAAGTGATGATGAAATTAATTCCCTATTTCGGATCGAAATTTTAAGTGTTAACCGGGACGTCGCAGAAACGAAAATCAAGGAATCCATTTTTATACGTGATCTTGAACCCAAAATGAATACCATGTCAGCTTCTTGGCCTATCACCCACAAATCCTATATATAATAATAATTACAAAGCAAAAATCTAGTTTGTTTTGTGATGCGTGATATATGTAAAAATATATATATATATATATATATATATATATATAACTGTTTTAGGAAAGAAAATATTGATATGTATACTGTGTATGAATGCGTGTTTTTAATTCTGCAGGAAGAAGTGGCTGCTCCCAAGTGTGTGCTTGTCTTTTTGAATTTTTGTGCTCAAAAATGTATCATTGCTGAAGATGACTTGAAGTGGAAAGCTCCGATTATTACTGTATCTATTCTTTTGGTGTGAATTTAGATCTAAAATAAAAATAATAATTTGGCAGATAATGGTCAATTTCAACCCCACTGAGCTCATCATAAATTTTTTATTCTTCTTTTTGAGATGCATAAACTACGGGCACTCGCATTGACAAAATAATCAACTTGATGATTGTGGTCAATACACGGTAGAACTAGAAATTACCGCCCGGCCTCCGCCGGGCGATTTTACTAGCTGGTGTCCGCCAGCGCGCCGAAATAGGGGAGAGAGGGGAGGAGGACGCGTGGTCGCGGAGAACAATGCGAAATCGGGTGAGTTGCCACTCCAGTAGTGTGCACTCCATGACCTTACCATGTACTCCTACCTTCTTTTAAATGTGGAATTCTTGTAGGGCTACATTTCCGGGATTCAAGTGGCGATCCTGTTTTTCTCAACTACAAAAACAGTTATCTTTGATTATTTTTGTAAAAGTAAAAAGGGTTTCAGTTTTAGAATTGCAGACAATTGTAAACGTGTGTACATTTAGCAAAACGCATCTTGACTCCAAATCTATTATCGTTGAAAACAATAGCTGCACAAAGCTCGAAAGCTCCGAAAATGTATAAAAATTTGACTGGCATCGTGACAAATACTCAACGAGCGCAATATATTTCCGTCGAACATGATCTACTGCACATACGAGCTCTTTTCTTATTTTTCTCATCTTTCTGTGCATTTCAATTCAAGATCAGGTCAGGTCACTAGAACAAGTGATCTCGCCTACAAAGAACCAGGTGGTTGCTGTGCGGATATGTTCAATCTATCAATAAATCAATAAGTTTATCGCAAATAAAGGCCCAAAGTATCGCACAATGTGGCAACATATTTGTTTTCATATCAATGGCATGGGGTCATGTACGGACTATGACCTTCCTTTGTAAGCCTATAGGGAAGTTTGAATGCACGTTTGTATATAGATACGCCTCTGATCAACTGTAAACTTTAATTTAAGAATGATCGCTTTTTGCCTATTCCTGGGATTCAAGCTGACTGGTTTGACCTGTTACCTTTGGTAGACCATCTGAGGCCATAAAAATATTGAACCGCTTAGTCAAAAACTTTCCTCAAAGCTCAAGCTCATTCTGTTTTAATTTTGTTTATTTTGCTGATGGGAGAAGAACGATGCATGTACATACTTATATAACGACTATACAAATTATTTCGGGTCAATTAGGTGAACTGATGTTAGGCTAACCTTCAAATTTGGCACGTTAAAAGCCAAATATAATTTGACTTGCACTAACGAGAGGATCACAACATTGTCTCAACTATGCTGCATTATGCTTGGTTCGGAAGCGATGAGCGAGAAGGTAAACACCCCATTGTATATGCAGCGTATCGTACTCGACCTCGATCGACCTCAAAGTAGGCTTCACATAAACATGGTAGCCACTGTCGGTATGTATTTCCAACAGCTTTCAAATGACCTTGAAGGAGCTACGGGTGGCAGTCGAGCATGTACGATATTTTGGTCTTAAGGTATTCATTATACGTATACTATGATTCTTGATATTCAGTGACATGCAGTTCCCGAACTACTGACTTGACTGAAATTCGATGACAGACTGAAAAAGTAAATAAAGTGCTCTTGAATGATGTAGGGAAAATATCTTTAGATTTTGCATGGATCAATGATGTTTTTACGTACATCTTATTTCAGAAATATATTACCTACTTTGATATCTAGTGGCCTCAATATTGAAAGTTAAAATATATTCAGTCGGGCCGATTATGTTTAGGACTAACTTTGTATAGGTCGTTTTCACTCCTTTAGAGTGTTGCTGTTTTAGTTTTTTTGTTAAAATGAGTATTTTTAATCCCCCTTTCCAGGGAGGAGGCAGGTCATAAGCGCCACCCGGAAGAAGTTCAAATAAAAGGTGTCCTGCTCTTTGCTAGTGGTGCCATTTTTCGAGCCTCTAATCTTTAGTAATAGTATGGTACAATCGTATGTTTTTTTAATTATAATTGAAGTTTAACACTTTGTCAACCATTCGGGAACGGCGATCAACAACTGCTGCCAGGAAGCATGCGAAAAGCAGCGACCTCCACCAATATTGCATCTAAGCAGGTCTCCAAGTTTTACGGGCAAAAGTCTGTCGGTGAGCACACATGTGTATTCTTAACACATAGAATGCACAGGCATTGTTGGACCATTTGTGTGTTAGTGTGTGATGGTGTGGGTGGGGTGGATGTGTCTCCGTAGGAGTGCTCGTACACACTTTTACCGGAAAACCTCAAAAGTAATCAGCTATAGTTTTTGTTTTAGATATTTAATGAAATGCTACATCTTGAACTATAGTCCTAGCTTTGTCCTCTCAAACCTGTCATGCTTAAAGTAATCAATATCATAGGCCAGCATTGCATGCACGTTTACTCCGTTACAAAATATTTTAATAAACGCTTAGATAAATAGTTGATATATTAAATTCCTCTTCTGTTTTTCTTCCACTCAAAGAACTGCGGATCGCCCAATTTGACTGAACCATGAAGCCATTAACCGAGCTTGTTATTGTCACAACCACCACGGTCTCAATGACTCTTAAATACACAAATCGGCTGCTACGTACTCTAATTTCGTGTATTCTCTTAGCTGACCTTACCGTTTCTGTAGTATGCAAGGTATCTGAGGTCCTGCGAGGGCATATTTGAAGCTGCTAAGTAGTGGGTATTTTGCCCACCAGTTCCCAATGTTGTGCCCACCAGTGAACGACCCAGTGCCCACCAGTGATTTTTTCCATACTATATTTAAGCTTTTGAAACACAAACTACATGCCCGCCGCGTCAATTGCACTCCACTCATCATTCTCCAAATACGTAATACCACGTTTTACAGTCCATCCTAACCTTTGTTATTATCCGTTTCTATCTTGCTGCCCAACGGCGCCCAGCCTTCTCTTCAGACCGGCCGTGCCCACTATATCTGTCCGACTGTATTTGACTGCCTGTCAATGCCCTACCCTCACTTCTTCCCTGTCCTTCCAGGAACTAGGCTGGAACTCTTTGGCAACACGAAGAAAAGTAAATAGACTACGAGAGTTTTCATAAACTTCAACATCCAAATTCACTTGCTCTAAATTATATATACTATATATATATATATGTGATATAGGTGAACACACAGAAAGTTATTTAGGTTACATTTAATTTACAAACGTTTCACTGTTGTACAGCTTCATCAGTGTAATACCAAATTATAAAAATATCAATATCAAATTACAAAGTTCAGCACACAGCAGGACACAATATTTCAAACTCTAGTTTTAAATATTGTGTCCTGCTGTGTCTTCATCAGTGTAATGCCAAATTTTAAAAATATCATTATCAAATTACAAAGTTCAGCTCACAGCAGGACACAATATTTCAAACTCTAGTTTTAAATATTGTGTCCTGTTGTGTGCTGAACTTTGTAATTTGATATTGATATTTTTATAATTTGGTATTACACTGATGAAGCTGTACAACAGTGAAACGTTTGTAAATTAAAGATAACTTAAATAACTTTCTGTGTGTTCACCTATATCACATTATTTCTGTGACAACCCCATATATATATATACATATATATATATATATATATATATATATATATATATATATATATATATATATATATATATATATATATATATATATATATACTTCAAATTATATATACTTTCTGTTGCTCATGTCTTGAATGGTAATATGACGGCCCCAGGCATGGCTGGTGGCTGCTCGTTCCCGAATCGTACATAAAGGTATAGCTTACTTAACAGCCATACATATAAACACAACAGCAAGCTCTGGCTTGTGCTTGTATCAAACTTGGAGTAACCACTTTGTTTTACGAAAAGAGCAGAATCAATCTACGTACCTTCAATGACGCACAGCTGAGACCGGACACAACTTGGGAGTCACAGGCGCAACGTGGTGAAAATGACCAAACGCGCGCACCATGGAATCAGGAGCACTGTATCTCAGTCGGATACCTTCTAAAAAAACCTCTCTATTGGTCCAACTTCTTTTCCGGAAACGACACAGACCAATGGGAGAGCGATGTATTGTAAGGCTAGGGCAGATACGCTGTTCTGTCTAAGCAAACAACCCTTCAATCAACCCTTGAACGGCGGCAATGCCCAGTATCTTCGGACACTGTGGCCGCGCTCGGGGCACGGCTAAAAGGCCACAGAACAAAAGCGAGGGGAATAGCTTAGAGATGACACGCTCGAAGCCACGTGTGACCCACGGCTAGACGGATTACATCGGGGGAGGGAGTTGCTGGATTGTCCTTCATTTGCGAATTCCCAAACGGTTCCTTACAGATAAGCCGGGTAAAATACAAAATTTTTGGACTGAATCATTTTGTTTTGATACCATATGCAAATGCTGTTGTGTTTACTGGAAAACAATGAAACAAGAAGGCTAAGGTTCCAAATGTTAAGGTGATGGTGGTGTTTGTAAAAAAACAACTGAGCATGTTCACTCATTCATCAGTTAAAAACATAGTGCGAATATTCCAAGATAATACATAGGGTAAGGGCAGGTAAGAGTGCGCAGGAGATAAGAGTACAGAGCAACTGTTTTGGTTACTTAGCAACCACTGGGATGGTGGATACCCAGGTATAAAAAACAAGGCCAGTGCCTTGGTTGCTCAAAAATATTCTACATGCTCCTGTTCTTTCCGCGGGAGTACAAAGAAAGATTAGTTTCTGGACACCCTTGATGTAATATTTCTTAGCTATGTTAACTTACAGACCATGCTTCCATTATCAATAGTATTGTATTACTACCAGTCATCAGTAAGAAAGCTGAGCTAGGACTGTGCTGCAGGACTGAAGCTCTTGATAAAACGCCTGCCAACAAGTTTATGAAGACTTTCTTTCCAAGGGAGCATGTCCGGGAAGGGTACGCAGTACACCATTGTGCAAGAGTGCGCATGCTTAAGAGATGAAGCATAGGCGTAGGAACCGGGGGGGCCAGGGGGCCACTGGCCCCCCCCCCACTTTTCTGTGATGGGCCCCCCACAACGAAGGTAAGAATATCAACAACTCTAATATCAAGCGAGAAACTCAAACTGGCCCGATAGCTTGCCCCGGAGCCCCGTTAAACTTACCTGTGACCCTAAACTAAGTTGAGGTCCTATGAGTTGATTTTAAGGCCCCCTGAGCTTCTCGGGGCCCCTGAACTCGCCTCTGAAACCATACGAGCTAATCTGGGCTCTTTGAGCTGAACTGAGCGCCCCGGAGATGGTTTGGGCAGCATGAACTGTTCTAGGATGCCTAAACTGAGCTAGGAACCGTAACCTTGAACAGGGCCCCGTGAGTTGGCCAAAGCCTATATCCACCGACCTGGGGGGCCCCTGAGCTGAGCTGGGACCGTAAAGTTAATATTGTCCTTTGAGCTAATCTGGATCCCCTGTGATGCACAGAAGACCCTAAACTTAGCTGAGGCCCCTGCACAGGAATAGGGCCCCTGCTTTGAAATTGGGTTATAAGCTTTAATTGAAACCCTGGACTGTTCTGAAACCCCAAAATATGCCGGCAAGGGGACCCTGGATGACCCAAGCCCTTAAGTTTATCTGGTCATCAGAGCTAATATGGGCCTCTGTGTTGAACTGAGGGCCCCTGAGATGGTCTGGGACCCCTATAAGGCTTTACAGCCACTGACTTGGCGGCCGTGAGCTTGAATGGGTCCCTTGAGATGTTCTGACAGTGGTGTAGCCAGGGGGGTCCCTGGGGTCCTTAAGGGGATCCCTAGGGACCCCCTTGGGCTGACCTTATGCACTAAAAACACAAAATTGATCTCGGGGGCCTCTGAGCTTGGTCTCGGTGGGGGGGCCTCCCGAGCTTGGTCTCAGGAGGTCCCCCGATAATCGGTATCGAGGGCTCCAGAGTACCGAATATTGATCTTGGGGGACCCCTGCGCTCAGTCTAAGGGGGTCCCGAGCTTGGCCTCAGGGCCCCCGAGCTTGGTCTCAGGGCCCCTCCTCCCCGAGCTCGGTCTTACGGGCCTTTCGATTTTGGTCTCAGGGGCCCCCGAGCTTGGTCTCAGGGGCCCCGAGCTTGGTGTCTGGGGGCCCTCCGAGCTTGGTCTCAGGGAGCTCCCGAGCTTGGTCTCAGGGGGCCTTTCGAGTTTGGTCTCAGGGCCCCCGAGCTTGGTCTCAGGGGCCCCCGAGCTTGGTGTCAGGGAGCCCTCCGAGCTTGGTCTCAGATAACCCCCGAGCTTGGTCTCAGGGATGTCCCTAAGCCTGGTCTCAGGCCCCCCTCTCCCCGAGCTTAGTGTCAGGGGCCCTCAAGCTTGATTTCAGGGGGCATCCGAGGGCATCTGATGCATAGGGCTGACCGTATGTACTGGAAAACACGAGCATTGGTCTCGGGTCGCCCTGATCTTGGTCTCAGAGGGCCACCGAGCTTGGTCTCAGCGCCCCCCGAGTTTTGTCTCAGGGGCCCCGAGCTCGGTGTCAGGGGCCCTCCGAGCTTGGTCTCAGGGAACGCCTGAGCTTGGTCTCAGGGGCCCCCTGAGCTCGGACTCACGAACCTTTCGATCTTGGTCTCACGGGCCTTTCGATTTTGGTCTCAGGGTGACCAGAGCTTGGTCTCAGGGGCCCCGAGCTTGGTCTCAGGGGACAACCGAGCTTGGTCTCAGGGGGGCAAGCTTGATCTCATGGGCCTTTCGATGTTTGGTCTCACGGGCTTTCGATCTTGGTCTCACGGGGTCTCGAGCTTGGTCTCAAGGAACCCTCGAGCTTAATGTCAGGGGGCCCTCGAGCTTGGTCTCAGGGAGCATCCGAGCTTGGTCTCAGGGTCCCCTCGAGCTTGGTCTCAGGGGCCCCCAAGCTTTGTCTCAGGGGTTGAGGATCCCCGGGGTGCCCCCTGACTATTGATATCGAGGGACTCATGAGTGAAGCACGAGCATTGGCCTCATGAGACCAAGAGTTTGATCCTGGGGGCCCCCGGACCTGGGTTCAGGACCCCTGAGCATCGGCATCGAGGGCCTCCAGAGTACCAAGCATTAGTCTCGGGGGGGCTCGAAATATTGATCTTGAGGGCCCCGGAACATCGGTGTCGAGCTACTCATGAGAAAAGCGCGAGCATGGGTCTAAGGGTGCCCCTGAGCCTGATCTTAGTGGGACCCCGAGCTTGGTCTTAGGACCCCCGGGCATCAGTATCAAGGGGCTCCGGAGTATTGTTTTAGGGCGAGCAATTATTTTAGGGGCCTCCAAATGGTGATTTCGGAGGGCCCCCGAAAGTGTGGATGCAGTGGTGTAGCCAAGGGGGCCCTAGGCATCCGCAGACCCCCACCCCTTGGGCCAATCTGAACCACTGCAAAGGATTCTCTGATCACATGGCCCCCAGAGTTAGTCTCAGGGGCCCCTGAAGATTCGTTCTCAGGGCGTCCCGAGTTGGCCTCACGGCCCCCGCCCTGAGAGTCGGTCTCAAGGCCCCACGAAAGTAGATTTCGGGGGCTCCTGAGGGTTGGTATCAGGGGCCCAAAAGTTAGTATCAGGGCCCCGGGAGTCTGCCTCAGGGGAGGGGGCCGAGCTAGTCTCAGAGTCCCCCCCCCAGAGAGTGGTTCTCAGAGCCCTGCAACAGTCTATTTCAGGGGGCCCCTGAGAGTCAGTCTCAGAGAACCCCAAGAGTCAGTCTCAGAGAACCCCAAGAGTCAGTCTCAGAGAACCCCAAGAGTCGATCAAGGGGACCCCAAGAGTCTGTCTTAGGGGACCCCGAGAATCGGTCTCGGGGTCCCCCTGAGAGTCAGTCTCAAAGAACCACAAGAGTGATTCTCAGAGCACCCCAAGTGTCGGTCTCAGGGGGCCCTCATAGTCTCACGGGTTTCTCTCTCAGGAGTCAATATTTAGTTTTAGGTGGCTCCGAGAGTTAATCTCAGGGTTCTGAGAGTAATTTCCAGAGGTGCTCCCCATTTTTGGTTTCACGGGCCCGCAGTTAGCCTTAGGCCCGCGAGAGCTAATCTGGAGCCTCCGAGAGTCAGTCTCAGGAACGCCAGAGACACAGTCTCAGAGGTGATTCCATCCCCCCCGCCCCGGGTGTTTGTCTCAGGGGTGCCCTAGAGTAAGTCTCAGCGGGCTGTCGGAAGTCATTCCCAGCCCCCCTCCCCCACCCCAAAGACAGCCTCAGGGGACCCCAATAGCTAATCTAGATGGCCATGATAGTCAGTCTCAGCCCCTCCCCCCTCCAGAGCAAATCTGGGGGGCCCAATAATTAGTCTCAGAGGTGCTGCCGATAACTAATCTCAGGAGCCCCGAGAGATTCTCAGGGGCCCACAGTTTTGATCAAGAGGCGCTGTGAATCACTCTCAGAGACCCCTTGAGAAATAATCGGGAGAGCGGCCGAAAATTTTCTTTCTGAGTGCCGCCAAGTGTTGGTGTTAGGTGGCTCCAGAGCTCAAATAAAAATTTTCAAAATCATATGCCTCGGAAAAAATGTACCTACCCCTATTGCGTACTAAAAAGGACAAATTGAAACAAGTCGATCAGGCACCATTATCGAAGGAAAGGCAAAAATTAATATAATTTTATCATAAGAGCAAATCGAACAGGGCTAGTCAATTTTTAATCGAGTAGCTTAACACCAATAAATACATTCCTAAATATTCTGAAATAAACAACTTTCCAATATTTTCGTAGGAAACCAGACAAACTAGGGTAATGAAGAAAAATAGGTATGCAAGTTTGAAAATAACACTAACAGAGTGAGCCAAAGCGATAGATATCTTGAGCGCCTTTTGTCTTGGTAATTTGCTCGTTTACAAGATAGCAAGGGTAAGAAAGTAATTGGATCTCAACAGGATCTGTCGACGGAATAGAGGTTATGTAACGTTCAGGGCACACTCCCATATCCCATGTATCTTTATTCGGTTTTTCGTTTCCTTGGAAATTTCCTGATTAAAGAGTTCATGGATTCGACACCGGGAAAAAATTGCTAATCATTTCCCGTAGAATATTTCTTCGTACTCAAAACAACTGACCTCCAATAACTTCATGTCTGATTACCCGAGTGAATTGAGGTAGACTCAGGTTTAACATCATGCGCGCATCAACATTGAACTTCCGAAATATGGCTCAAAGCTGTTATTATAGCCACGCTTCCATATAAGTTATGAGTCATCCTTAATATTTGGTGACCTTAGTTTACCAACACTTGGTCGGATCGAAAAACCAAGCTATAAACAAAATAAGAATGAATGCTTAAAAAGCCATAACAAAATTTCCTTTGTGTGAGTGTTATAATGTTAAAATACTATACAAAAATATAGGAGATGGGCCCGGTTGCTAAGGGAACCCCGGCCTGGGGCCCCCCGACGGTAGTCGGACCCCTCCTTGGCCGAATCCTGGCTACGCCACTGTGTTCTGAGACTCTACATCAGCCACCCTGGGACCCCCTAAGCCTAGCTGGGCCCTGAGCTAATCTGGGTACAGCTGTGCTTAACTGGGGCCTCTGGTCTGGTATGGGGGCCCTGAACTCTTCTAGGGTCCCTGGGCTAAGCTGGGGCCGTGAGCTTGAATGGAGCCCCTGAGCTGGTGTGAGAGGGGACGCTATATCAGCCGATCTGGGCCCCTGAGCTGACCTGGCCTGTACTGAACAAGAGCCCTGAGCTGGTCTGGGGCCTCTGAACTGTTCTAGCATCATTGAGCTAAGCTGGGATCCGTGAGCTTGAAGTCCCTTGAGCTGTTTTGAGACCCTACATAAATCGACCTGGGGACCTCCGAGCTGAACCGGGCCCCTAAGCTAATTTGGCACCCTGTATGGATCTGGAGCTCCCCTGTGATGAGCCTCTATGGGTGCTGTGCTTATGTAGGGTCCCTTGATAAGCTGGTCCCAAAGCTAATGCACTGGTCTGGGCCCTTGAGCTGACTGATCTGGTTTCCTGAGCCATGGTCTGGACTTTGGGGCCCTCC
Source organism: Lepas anatifera (assembly GCA_034440635.1). Lineage (NCBI taxonomy): Eukaryota > Metazoa > Arthropoda > Thecostraca > Lepadidae > Lepas > Lepas anatifera. The sequence continues at coordinate 182,788 of JAOTON010000798.1, read as the reverse complement.
GAGATAATTTGGCGGCCCCTGGGCGGCAAAGGCATAGGAACCGGGGTCCGGGGGATACTGCCCCCCTTTGAGGTGGGCCCCCGCAACGAATATACAAATATCAGCAACTGTGATATAGAACAAGAAACCCAAACGGCCCCGATAGCTTGTCTGGGAACGTTCAAGTTCGGTAGTACGCTGCCTGCAAGCCCCTGGAGGAGGAGCGCTTCGTAACAAAGCCAAGGAACTTACTACCCGAGTGTTTCCAAATGAGTCCCGAGAACTGGGCTCAATCAAACTCCATTCCATATCAATCCCAACACAAAATATGAATCGGACACGGACCCTGCACTAAATGCCGAGCAACAGTCGTCCCTGAGCCATCGAAAGGCGCTACGTCTTGCGATGCAAGGGTTATATGGCGTCGCCAACTCTTTCCCCGTTGGAGGGGTTTCTTTTGAGTCAAATTGCTCCTTGCACAAGGAATCTGCCGTGTCTTAAATCCGAGTTGGTCGCGTGGAAAGCAGGGTTGCGAACCACTATAACACCATGCCCACACCTCCTCGGCATCACAAAGCTGGCCATCAAGTACCAACATTGCACTTTCAGTCATGCTGAAACTCTGCATTTTAGCCATCGAAATATAGCTAGGCGTATTTATTGTGATCAGCCTTGACCTAAATCAATCTCTAATGATGGAAAGAATAGACCAGTAATAACCTACATAAATGTTCCCATTTTTGTCATTAAATAAGCAAATACAAGTTGATTAGGCATAGCGAAGTGAGGCTATTTGGTATCAAAGCATTGTCTGTAGTTTTCTAAGCAGTTCTTAATTTTGTAAATGTAATGAAAAGGGCCTTAACCCGCGCCCCACCGGGGGTCCGGCGCCACCTTCGCCCCACCGGGGGGCCATCGATGCCCCCCCTCTAACTCCGAAAATATGGGCGTTAGCGCAAATCTGCAAAGTGCAATAGAAAGCTTGCGTGAATTCAGTAAGAAACTATTTCGCATGTTTTAGTGCTCAGGTCAATGGTTTGACCTCCAGAGGTCGAATTAGGTCAAGATCGGCTACTTTCACTCAAATATGCAATGATTAAGCAAACTGGGCATAACTCTTAGTTCATTAGAGCTATTGAAGCCTGGTAAAGTACATTTGATAGCAAATTGCCAGTACTTTTTCCGCTATGTGGAACGTAAAGACCTCCCGCAAGTGGTTTGACCGCCAGAGGTCACCTCGTGACCTAATATGACCTGAGGTCACGAAAGGTCCAAAAGTGGCCTTGCCGTATATCAAATGAAAGCCAGTGGCAAGACAAACACGATGGTGTTTGTTTCACCGCTCTAGCTCAATTAGGTCAAAAGTTATTGTCAAAATACTGTTTTTGACCTCTGGTGACCTTGGATGACCTTGGAAAAGTCAAAGGACAAATATGACGCCTGGAATCCGTGAAAGGGTGTCCAAAAACGTTGTTCTGAGCAGTCTGAGTATTTGCAATCATTTTTGTGGCTTTTATATCATGAAATAGCTTTTCCCATGCTTTTCCAATGGGAGAGGTCGTCTCGTGACCTGACCTCAGGGCACGAAATCGAAAAATCCCGGATATACGCCTTGTAGACCCTGGAGGGGTCATGAAGTGTAGGAAGTTTCAAATCGATCGACTTTGAAATGTAGCTCTTACAGAGCTCTAAAGGTGAAGTGAGGTGACCTTGGTTGACCTCGTCTGGTGACCTGACCTTGGGTGACCCGGGGTAAAAAATTTCAGGGATGATGGGAAAATGATGCAGTGAGAGGTAGAGCCCTCAACTGCGGTGCTGCGCCTCGTCGTTTTTCTGCTATCCCGGAAAAACCTTAGGGGGCCATCGATGGCCCCCCCGGTGGGGCGAGGGTTAGCATCTGTAAATATAAAAAACGCGCTTGTGGTAAAAAATGTTTGAAATCCTCAAAAAAAGCTTAAAAATGTATTTCGTATTTGAAAAGGGTCTAGGTAAAAAACCAAAAATGTATTTTTTTGGCGTTTGACTATGATTTATTACATTATATTAGGTACAACTCGAAATCATAGGAAAAAAATTAATTTCTCAATTTTCCATATATTGAAATCCTTGTGGGCATGCATGCCTTATTACACTAAACGAGCTGTCCAAAATTTTTAAAATTATAGGCCCCGTGGACTGGGGCCCCCTTGAGGTGGGTCCCCTCTAAGGTTGGCCCCCCACTTTTCAAACCGTTCCTACGCCCCTGAGATGAAGTACGCACGTGAGTTTACGCACGTGAGTTTACGCACGTGAGATTAAGAGACGTGAGTAAGCACGTGACGTTTTATTTTTTATGGGCTCGTGACGAGGTCCTCACAGAGACATCGAGTTGAAGCATGGAACATGCATGGACATTGTTTGCCTTTAAGTTCATAGAGGCATGATAGACTCGTCGATTCTCCTTGACAGTTTCTCTCTACTCTACATGTGCCGACAAGAAGAGGGCGAACAAACCAGGGGCCTGATCGGCATCTAGGAATATTCTTAGGCTTAGACGCGTCATAATCGACGTCATGAACAGTGACGTCATCGGTGTAACGCCAGTCTTAGCACCAGGTGGCAGGCAAGTCGATTTGTTGGTTCATATTCTTAGCACTAGAGGGCAGCTGGCACGCCCTTGTAGTGTTTGTGCGTTCTTCTACCTTTAGACGGTGAGTAAAAGGTACATACATCGTTATCCACGACTGAGAACCACTCGCACCAGATTGCCGCACTGCAAAACGCAACTTGCTCTAATCACCCCCTGTGCGCGAGATATGCCGATATTTCAGTCTGCGCGTGGTCACTATTTTCTATCTTAGCTGACAAGTTAGACAGTCTTAGTGCTGAAGTCATAATTTCGTGACGCCATGTACGAGCTAACGCCAGTCTTACCGCTAGGTGGCTAGCTGGGTGGCGTGAGACGTACTGCGTATGCTCTGTCTTAGCTAAGACAGTCTTAGCTAAGAATCTTAGTTGCCGATCAGGGCCCAGCTATTGAGTGTGGCCTACGCTAGAGTTAGCGCGGTGAAGGAGGGGATATTCGGCAGAGTACCGCGGTCTGTTAATGAATTCATGAGGAGATGTCCTCGAATAGATATGTTTAACGAGCGGGTTGCCAGTTTCAAATCTGCTGTGATACTCTATGTTAGGTCCTTATAGTTGATTCTGTTCCCACTGTACACATTTATTACAGTTTTAAACACTTACTATATCTTGAAACAATGCTCGCTCGATAGGCGGATCCAGGGGGCAAGGGGAGTGCCCGATCACCCTCGGCGCCCCCTGAAAGGTCGATGGCGCCGAAATGTCGCTTCCCCAGGATGCGAAAGTCGGCGCCACATAGATTTGCGCCCACCTGATACTTTCCGGTCATAATGGCGCCCCCTGGTCCGATGGCGCCCCCGGTCCGGATGGCGCCCGGGAAGGTCCCCCGATCGGCAATCTGATCAGCTCGCTCGTGTGATCGTGTTTTAGCTATTGAGTTGTTTGAGTTGTTAGATGTTTAGATTAGGTTTTTAACTCTCTCGACTTCGTCTGTAAATGGGAGCATGTGCCCCTAGACGATAGACCAAATAAATGAAAATAAAATGGACAATTCTTGAGGCTAGACAGCCATATACAAATGTTAGCTGTTAGACATATAGGAGAAAAGTGAAAGCCTTTAGAAAATTAAGTGCGTGCTCTTACACTGTCTTCCCCTAGCTACAACTCTTACAGCGTAAAAACTGCATACATGATGAACTGCCGAGGATACAACGTTCACTTGCCCAGTGATGAATCTAATTGAAACAATGGGGGAGACCAACCAGGTAAAATCGTGAAAATTGTTTGTTTAGGAAAATCTACCAAAATCAGCTATGGCGGATGGAATCTGGCTGCTTTGCGAGCGAGAAGGGGAGTAGGCAGAGCTGCAAAAAATCTCAAATCTGTCGGGCACTTTCGAAAAAACCTCCAAATCTGTCGGGTGGTTAGGATAGGACTATTAAAATTGTCTAAAACTCATTCAATTGGTAAAATGTTCCTTTTCATTTTCCACATTCTTAATTGAAAATACTAAAATTAGCATAAAAAACTTCAAGTTTGGCTTCAATGGATATCATTATCCTTATTTTTGTGCTCTGATCCTTATATGTGTGATATCCTTATTTTTCGTGCTCTGAAGCCGCCTATGGAAAATCTAAGTGGAATGACACAAGTCTATTAATTTTCAAAACTCTAGAACTGAGACTGTTCTTCGGGTTTTCAATTATCAGACACGCTCAGGAAATTAAGGTTATCGGCAGAAACCTATAACAAATTGAATACCGAACCACCAATTCTCATTTTCTGGAGTCACCATTGGTAAAGGAAATTTATTGTTGGATGTAATTTGAGATTTGTGGACGTACAGCATACAAATAGTGTGTGTCAAAGTCAGCTCGGCTGGGTCTTGAATAAGACTCAGTCTTGAATTCAGATGATTTAGGTCACAGGTGGAAATATACAATAACATGAAAAGCAGCCCCCCTTTTTCAGTCCTCTGCAGCCGCCATTGACAAAAAATGCTGCACTAGAATGAGAATAAGTGATATTTTGTTATTATGTTACATAGTCCAGCCCAGAATACTTAAAAATATAGTTTGCAATGGAAGAAAGCTGACCTGGTTCCCATACCATGCGGTTACTTATGCCAGCTTCTGCAGATTTTCATGATTTCAGTTTTTTGGAGGTGGGAGGGGGTAATTTGGAAGGAACCCCAAAATTTATATATGGATTTTGCTCTGATGGCCAGACAAACAAGATTGGAGGGGTACTTTTTTGATATTCGAAAGTGTTTTTTAAGGATCATGGCTACTTGTAGTTGAATACAAACATGTAATATTAGCTTTCCATGACTTTAAATGCATGTTTACATGAAAAATCCTAAATTTTGAAGCTGTTGGCTATCTCAAAGTTTTTCATGCATTGCCGTGCTCATTTCCATGAGGGTACGTGGTTTAGGATCTGAAGTTCATGAGGCTAATAAATAACCTTAAGTCAGTTAGATAGTAAATGTCAAATAAATATCATGTTTCCAAGGAAGTTAAGAGTAAAAGGAATGAGTAAAGGTTGCACTAGGCTGTGTTTTTGTTATATCTTTGTCCCCTTGGCATAGATCATAGGCATATTTAGGTAAGTGAATAAAATGAAATAGGAGAAATGGTTTGGTACTTAAAACTCAAATTAATGTGGAAAGGTGAAGAGTTTTGTTTCTTTGGCATCTACAAATCCACTGATGAAGGTATGCAACTTTTGTGGTTAATTCTGGACAAACAGGCATTGGATTTAAAAGAAGACGGAAGGGAAAATCAAATGTTTTAGTCTAATTTGACCAGTCTGCTGGTAAAATTCATTTTTCCCTTATTGATATCATTTAAAATTATTGATCAACAGTGAGCATAACATACTGTGTGGAAATAAATGTAAGCTGCCGAAATTACAACGAACACCACATCACTTACTTGTTTGTTTTCTCCCCACACTGTTCTGATCTGCCCGCTGTTTGATCCATGCTTCAAAACGACCTCCTTGGCCAAAACCACTGTTCCTGAACTTGCAGGGCAGCCCAGAATGCTTGATTCGCTGATGCTCCTTAAAAAAACGTTTCTCGCCAAAATACCCACATCCCTCAAATCCACATTTAAGCTTGACACGGGACGGTGGAAGGGGCTTCAGCTTAATCGGAGCCATTTATCAGCCCTTCAACTATGGACGATGAAATCTAGGCTCAACCAGTTTACTCAAGATGTATACCAAAGTAATGCAAGAGAAAAATAATCAAAAACACAACCTTGCAACGTATTGCCTCCACCACACCACGGGATTCTAGGGCCTTGGCCTCCGCCATATCCACAAGGCAACACACCAAACCGCAGGGCTGCTTTTCAGACCAAAGATACCTTTTACACCGGCTTTGTTCAAACAGCGCCCTTGCGGCAGCATTGAGCGTACTTCCAAACGAAGGAAACGAAGGAAAAAAACTGTTTTGCCTGTCGCCTTTACCTTTACGGCGGCCTGTCGGGCCAAGCTGTCGCGTGCTATGGAATACAAATCGGGCCCGACAGGCCGGTGAAGGAATTTTTCCAGCTTGACCTCTTTTGGGTGGGAGCGGTGGCCCTTCCAGCCGCGGGTTATCCGCAGATCCTGTCCGTGCCTGCGCAACCGTCTGGATTTATAACTCAGCTCGAGGGATCGAACGAACAGTCGGTACGAATCTCATCCTAAATCGCGGTTAGAAGCTTTTGTTTGTGAGCGAAATAGGTCGTGGTGTTTTTACAATTAGTTTTGAGTTTCGGATATTGAATGGAAAACATATTTCGTAGCTATTGGCTTCAGACTCGTATTCTTTGAATAATAAGCGTATTTGATATAGATGTAGGTCACGTGACCTGTGGTTGTTGAGATGGTCCCACAAGGGGCGCTTTTGATCTGTGGTAGCGGCGGAGAGAGTGCCGCTCGTGGAAGCGTGTGTTTTCCTGCCAGCAGAGCAGATGTAAGTACGATTTGAGGATATAATATCGCGACTGATTTGGAATTAGTGACACGAGATCTCCTTTTGCTGGTCAGGCTTAGTAACTCGGGCAGGGTGTATTGGCAGTAGCTATTTATGGCGCAGTGATATTCAACGTTCACGAAGGTCGGTAATTTGGCATAATTATCCCCAGCTTGAAGGTGGCAGTGAGTGGTTTTGAAGGGTGCTTTATTATGTCAGGAGGCGCGCCCGTGCGGGTTTCGGCGGGCGCGACATGTGGAGTGGCGAGGCGGCGACGTCAGTCCGCTGCGGAGTTCCCCATCCGGCGTCTTACTGAAGGCCTCATCAGCCGGTAAATTTAATTGAGCTTGCGTTGACAAACGTTTAGCTTTGAATTGTATTTATAACTCGAGCTTTCGATTGCTGGTCATGACACATATTTTTCATCTGTATTAATGCTCAGAGTAGTTTGACGTGTTGATATTTCGACTCCAGAAATTCATAGTGCATTCGTTTACTTGAACTTGCTACCGTTTATTATCGACTTGAGGATTGTGGCATCGGCGCCATCTATTGTTTGCTCGAGGTTCGAGATATGGCCAGTAACGCCATCTTCAGATGTTTATATAGGTGCGGCAGTGGGCGGAGGACCGGGGTTTGGGCGACTTTTGGTGACGTATGTGTTCTCTCCTCAGTAACAGGTTGAAGGTTTAATACACCTAGTCTGCGGCGATGCTGCTTTTTCGGCTGCGAGCGGCTGGTAAACTCTACACCAGCAGAGGATTTTCTGGGTGACGTTTAAAAGGCCCTCTGTACATAAGGCCCTCTATTCAAAGGTTCCTCGATTCATAAGTCCCTCGAAAAGACCCTCTGTGCATAAGGCCCTCTATTCAAAGGTCCCTCGATTCATAAGTCCCTCGATTTTCCATCGGTTCTTACCGCACACTGGCTTGATATGGGAGAGGTGCAAATTCATGAAAAACTTGTTGAGTGAAAGAGGTGACAATTCTAATATTAAGTTTTTTTAGAACAAAAAATATTTTCTGCTTCCTTTCAAGATTTTTTTCTCACAGATTGTAAGATCTGTCGCAAGACCATACCGTGCCCTAAAATATGTCGGGCACTTTATGACCCGAGAGCCCGACTTTTTGCAGCTCTGGGAGTAGGCATGGCCGGGTTGGGTCCCCGGCTCCGCCCTTGAGCTTGCCAGACTATCATGACACTTTGTTTTGTACCACTTGGTCCTGAATAAATCAATGCCCATTTGACTGCCATCCTGATTACAAGAAATGTCAAGATGACTGAGCAGTCATAATGGGAAGAAGAAAAGCCCGTCCCGTTGTCTCGGCGCTTATGCCGATATCCCCTGTGGAGTTGTCGGGGTAGGATCGAATTCACTCACAGGTGCAGGTGCGTGGTCATTGTAGTACACTGGAGGCGAGTCGCCAAAATAGTGTCATCAGTCGCGGACTAGACAGTCTGAGGCCACCCCCTTTTGTAAGAGGGCGAATAATACCCAGCCGTGGCTTTCGTATCCCAAAGCTTGTACAAACACGTATGTCACCGTACTCCGTGCCTCAACACATTCCCCAACAGCAGGGGCGTAGCCAAGGGAGGGGGCGCGGGGGGCGGCAGGGACACGGGTAAACGCGAAGCGCGGCTAGCCCGCACTATGCTCTGTGCCCAAATGTGAAATTTAATACCAGACAGGGCCTTCTTGAGCCCTCTTCAGCACTCTATTCTGTAACAAGCAAGGCGCTTTTTACCCATCAGGGCCCTTTTGGCGCTGTCGCAGGGACCATTTTTGTGGCGCCGCCCCACTGAGCGATATCCTGACTACGCCCCTGCCCAACAGGCTAATGACATCGGAATGAAAACTCTGTCCATATCCAATGCTTTGGTATTAACTGTCAAATTCTACTCAGATGGCCGAAGGAAACCTCCAGCAGATTTTATGTTAACTCGGAAATGGCTCAAAGGTGGGTAAATGTGCAATAACGGAGTATGGGTGAAAAACAGCCTAATATAAAAACATTGCTCTTGACGAGATTTAGTCAGTTGTTATCCTAAAGCAGATAGGAGCCGAAGCCCCTGTCTCTGAAGCTGGAGCTATGGAGAGCAGCATGACTTCCCATGCACTTGTTTACGGCAGAACCATTGTGCACGTTTCGTAAAAGGGGCAAGGAATTATGACCATCTATTTCCCTATCTACTATCCCTACTAACCGATCTAAAATGGCCACAATTCGACGAGATAGTACAGGAGTATGACCTGACCACTATGCACTATATATTACGCTCTCAAAATGCGCCATGCAGTTTGCGTGGCCGTTGCACATATCGCGGGGAGGTCTCGGGCAGGCAAACCAGAGCCGCGAACGCGGGCGATCTCCACCTACCGCGTGTGCGAACTGAGCATGCACGGCAGTTTTTCGGCTATCGGGCCACCTCATTGTGAAACCTAGCCCCATCTAACGTGAAAAGCGCGAGGAGACCAGCCACATGTCGCAAACAAGCCAGACGCTGCATTGAGGAGAGACGTAGAGAGTGGAGCGAGTGTTTAGAAAACAGCAGTTAGATGCTGTTTAAAGTATTCTTGTACTTTTTCAAGATTGTGCATTGTTCGGTTGACCGAAAGAGCCATTTTATGTGGAGGTCAATACATGTTATGATGATGATGATGATGATGACTCTTTAGAATGGAATATTGGATACGCATGCGATTGTTCATTCAATACCCAAGAATATGTAAAAAAGAGAGAACAGGCTTCGAGGGTCCTTGAGCTCGGTGTCAGGTCGGTCCCGAGCTTGACCTTAAGCACTGGAAAACACGAGCATTGGTCTCGGGGCCCCTGAGCCTGGTCTCAGGGGCCCCCGAGCTCGGTATTAAAGGGAATGTGGCACCTTGGTCGAATCCTGGAATTTAGTGTAATTATGCGTACTTTTATCCAAAAATAATGAAACCACTCATGATTGCTCTGAAAAATGTTCAATGAGCCAAAATATTTTGTTTAAAAATACTCCTCAAGGAAAATAAATAAATGTCTGCCTGTGGATGATACCATGATCTGGCAACCACTACCATACTTGAAATTCTCCAAGGGCTTCGATTGGCTGATGATCATGGTGACGTCAGCATATGTCGTCACACCAGCAGCTCACAACAATGGCCGCCCGACGAGGGGTTGATGAGGGGTTGGTGTCAGGTAGGTTTTAGTTTTTTCTACGGAAATATCGAGTTCCAAGACAAATGATATATGGAGTACCGGGTTTTCCGACTTGCTTTACAACCTGGCTATCTCAGTTAAAATCACGTTATGAAGGTGCCACATTCCCTTTAAGGGGTCCTCGATCATCGGTATCGAGGGCTCCAGAGTACTAAACATTGATTTTGGGGGCCCACTGAGCTCGGGCGACAGTCTCTGACAGAGACCGAGCTCGTCAACGCAGGCGGGGTTGCAACTCGCAAGGGTGATCATTTTCGTGGTATGGTCAGCCGATAGCGATCGATGGGACGATAAGGGCACACGTGAAAACACGGAACAATGGCCCAGCAGCGTTTCTAACGCTTGCTTCCTGGAAAACGTCCCCAGACGGCATGGTGCCAACGACAGGCTTGATAACATCAGCAGGGGCTAATGGGGTGAGAGGGGTGATCTCAGGCCACCCCCCTTGACCTCGTGACCTTGTGACATCTTCTTTGAATTGAAAATTTTTAAAAATCTGATTTTTCAGTGGGTGCTCCTCAGGGTATAAGCTAACCAATGGAGGGTGACCTTTGTTTAAATCAGCTTTAGTAACGGGTCACAGAGGCCCTCAACTGAGTAAAGTTATCGTTTTGGCCATGAACGATTCTCCGGCCACCTCGGAAAAATAGGTGGGGGCTGGCCTCCCTCCATCATCGGGCGTTTGAGGTCAGTTTACTCTGATTCGGCTGAATAATATACACTCTGATAAACATACACTGCAACACAGAGTTTAAATAGTTTGTTTTTATAATCACCTCTAACAATCTGAATACCTCTAATTTGCACTCCAATCTGGAACAATATTTAAATCGACCTTCAACCACTACAGTAATTTAGTTCCTCTTTGCACAAACATCACTAGGTTTATGGTTTTTGTCTTAGGCCTCCTCGTTTTACACTTTGCAACTTTTCCTCTGTTATATCCGCTTACCACTGCATCATTACCACTCATCACCGCAGATCACCTCTTTGGGGTGCTGCACAACTTTCTTAGCACGCGCCTGCAGTGTTGGACCTGAAGATAACTCTGAGCTGGGGGAGGGGTTAGAGGAAGGGGAGGAATGCTCGCTGAGACTAGCTCTCGGGGACAGCTGAGGACTCGTGAGTCTCACGAGGAGAACTCATGAGACTTGCTGTCGGATCTCTGAGATTAGCCCTCTGGCCCTCCTTATACTAGAACTGAAAGGTCACCTGAAAATAACTCGGGCTCCCGAGATCAGTTCTTGGGGGACCTGAGGCTAGCTGTGAGACCGCCTAAGACCAACACTTGGCGGCACTCGCAAGGCTAATTCCCTAATTATCGGGCCCCACAGATTTGATCTGGGGGGGGCTGAGACTGACTCTGACTCTCAGGGCTATCCAGATTAGCTCTTGGGGGTCCCCTGAGGCTGTCTCTGGGGTGGGGGGGCTGGGAATGACTTCCGAAAGCCCTCTGAGACTAACTCTGGGGCGCCCCCGAGACTAACACTCGAGGGGGGGCGTGGAAACATCCCTGAAACTGGGTCTTTGGCACTCCTGAGATTGCCTCTCGGAGGCCCCAAGCTAGCTCTCAGAGGCTAACTCCTAAGGCTAGCTCTGGGCACGTGAGACCAAAACTCGGGAGCACCTCTGGGAATTACTCTCAGAGCCCCAATATTAGCTCTCGGACGTCCCTGACACTTACTCCCAGGAACACTCTGAGACTAACTTTTGGGCGCTCCCTGGGATTAACTCCCGGGGCCCCTTATACAAAAACTCGGAAGGGGACACATCCTGAGGCTAAATTTCGAAGGCTTCAAAGATTACCCCTCGGGAGTCCCCTGAGACCAGCACTCTGCGGATCAAATGAGACTAGCTCTCCGACCCCAGATTAACTCTCAGGGGCCACCTGAAAGTAAATTTTAACTGCTGGGAGAGTCACCCATGAGACTATGGGGGGCACCTGAGACCAACACTCGGGGGCCCCCTGAGACCGAATCTCGGGGCTCCCCAAAGACTGACACCAGTATGGTAGTGGTTGCCAGATCATGGTATCATCCACAGGCAGACATTTATTTATTTTCCATGAGGAGTATTTTTGTTTTAAATATTGAGCTCATTGAACATTTTTCAGAGCAATCATGAGTGGTTTCTTTATTTTTGGATAAAAGTACGCCTAATTACACTAAATTCCAGGATTCGACCAAGGTGACACATTCCCTTTAATACCGAGCTCGGGGGGCCCCTGAGACCAAGCTCAGGTGCCCGAGACCAATGCTCGTGTTTTCCAGTGCTTAAGGTCAAGCTCGGGACCGACCTGACACCGAGCTCATGGACCCTCGAAGCGTGTTGTCTCTTTTTTACCTATTCTTGGGTATTGAATGAACAATAGCATTCGTATCCAATATTCCATTCTAAAGAGTCATCATCATCATCATCATCATAACATGCATTGACCTCCACATAAAATGGCTCTTTCGGTCAACCGAACAATGCACAATCTTGAAAAAGTACAAGAATACTTTAAACAGTATCTAACTGCTGTTTTCTAAACACTCGCTCCACTCTCTACGTCTCTCCTCAATCCGGCGTCTGGCTTGTTTGCGACATGTGGCTGGTCTCCTCGCGCTTTTCACGTTAGATGGGGCTAGGTTCCACAATGAGGCGGCCCGATAGCCGAAAAAATGCCGTGCATGCTCAGTTCGCACACGCGGTAGGTGGAGATCGCCCGCGTTTGCGGCTCTGGTTTGCCTGCCCGAGACCTCCCCGCGATATGTGCAACGGCCACGCAAACTGCATGGCGCATTTTGAGAGCGTAATATATAGTGCATAGTGGTCAGGTCATACTCCTGTACTATCTCGTCGAACTGTGGCCATTTTAGATCGGTTAGTAAGGGTGTTAGATGGTCATAACTCCTTGCCCCTTTTACGACACGTGCACAATGGTTCTGCCGTAAACAAGTGCATGGGAAGTCATGCTGCTCTCCATAGCTCCAGCTTCAGAGACAGGGGCTTCGGCTCCTATCTGCTTTAGGATAACAACTGACTAAATCTCGTCAAGAGCAATGTTTTTATATTAGGCTGTTTTTCACCCATACTCCGTTATTGCACATTTACCCACCAGTCAAATGGGCATTGATTTGTTCAGGACCAAGTGGTACAAAACAAAGTGTCATGATAGTCTGGCAAGCTCAAGGGCGGAGCCGGGGACCCAACCCGGCCATGCCTACTCCCCTTCTCGCTCGCAAAGCAGCCAGATTCCATCCGCCATAGCTGATTTTGGTAGATTTTCCTAAACAAACAATTTTCACGATTTTACCCGGATGGTCTCCCCCATTGTTTCAATTAGATTCATCACTGGGCAAGTGAACGTTGTATCCTCGGCAGTTCATCATGTATGCAGTTTTTACGCTGTAAGAGTTGTAGCTAGGGGAAGTCAGTGTAAGACCACGCACTTAATATTCTAAAGGTTTTCACTTTTCTCCTCTATGTCTAACAGCTAACATTTGTATATGGCTGTCTAACCTCAAGAATTGTCCATTTTATTTTCATTTATTTGGTCTGTCGTCGAGGGGCACATGCTCCCATTTACAGACGAAATCGAGAGAGTTAAAAACCTAATCTAAACATTTAACAACTCAAACAACTCAATAGCTAAAACACGATCACACGAGCGAGCATTGTTTAAAGATATAGTAAGTATTTAAAACTGTAATAAATGCGTACAGTGGGAACAGAATCAACTATAAGGACCTAACATAGAGTATCACAGCAGATTTGAAACTGGCAACCCGCTCGTTAAACATATCTATCCGAGGACATCTCCTCATGAATTCATTAACAGACCGCGGTACTCTGCCGAATATCCCCTCCTTCACCGTGCTAACTCTAGCGTAGGGCACACTCAATAGCTGGTTTGTTCGCCCTCTTCTCGGCACATGTAGAGTAGAGAGAAACTGTCAAGGAGAATCGACGAGTCTATCATGCCTCTATGAACTTAAAGGCAAACATAATGTCCATGCATGTTCCATGCTTCAACTCGATGTCTCTGTAAGGAACTCGCCAAGAGCCCATAAAAAATAAAACGTCACGTGCGTACTCACGTCTCTTAATCTCACGTGCGTAAACTCACGTGCGTAAACTTCAGTCTCTCAGGGGCGTAGGAACGGTTTGAAAAGTGAAAGAGGCCAACATTAGAGGGGACTCACCTCAAGGGGGGCCCCAGTCCACGGGGCCTATAATTTTAAAAATTTTGGGGAGCTCGTTTAGTGTAATAAGGAATGCATGCACACAAGGATGTCAATATATGGAAAATTGAGAAATTAGTTTCTTTTCCTATGATTTCGAGTTGTACCTAATACAATGTAATAAATCATAGTCAAACGCCAAAAAAAACATTTTTCGTTTTTTACCTAGACTTTTTCAAATACGAAATACATTTCTAAGCTTTTTGAGGATTTCAATCATTTTTTACCACGAGCGCGTTTTTTTATATTTACAGATGTTAAGGCCCTTTTCATTACATTTACAAAATTAAAAACTGCTTAGAAAACTACAGACAATGCTTTGATACCAAATAGCCTCACTTCACTATGCCTAATCAACTTGTATTTGCTTATTTAATGACAAAAATGGTAACATTTATGTAGGTTATTACTGGTCTATTCTTTCCATCATTAGAGATTGATTTAGGTAAAGGCTGATCACAATAAATACGCCTAGCTATATTTCGATGCCTAAAATGCAGAGCTTTCAGCATGACTGCAAGTGCAATGTTGGTACTTGATGGCCAGCTTTGTGATGCCGAGGAGGTGTGGGCGTGGTGTTATAGTGGTTCGCAACCCTGCTTTCCACGCGACCAACTCGGGTTTAAGACACGGCAGATTCCTTGTGCAAGGAGCAATTTGACTCAAGAAGAAACCCCTCCAACGGGGAAAGAGTTGGCGACGCCATATAACCCTTGCATCGCAAGACGTCGCGCCTTTCGATGGCTCAGGGACGACTGTTGCTCGGCATTTAGTGCAGGGTCCGTGTCCGATTCATATTTTGTGTTGGGATTGATATGGAATGGAGTTTGATTGAGCCCAGTTCTCGGGACTCATTTGGAAACACTCGGGTAGTAAGTTCCTTGGCTTTGTTACGAAGCGCTCCTCCTCCAGGGGCTTGCAGGCAGCGTACTACCGAACTTGAACGTTCCCAGACAAGCTATCGGGGCCGTTTGGGTTTCTTGTTCTATATTACAGTTGCTGATATTTGTATATTCGTTGCGGGGCCCACCTCAAAGGGGGCAGTATCCCCTGACCCCGGTTCCTATGCCTATGCCGCCCAGGGGCCGCCAAATTATCTCGGAGGGCCCCAAAGTCCAGACCATGGCTCAGGAAACCAGATCAGTCAGCTCAAGGGCCCAGACCAGTGCATTATCTTTGGGACCAGCTTATCAAGGGACCCTACATAAGCACAGCACCCATAGAGGCTCATCACAGGGGAGCTCCAGATTCGCACAGGGTGCCAGATTAGCTTAGGGGCCCGGTTCAGCTCGGAGGTCCCCAGGTCGACTTATGTAGGGTCTCAAAACAACTCAAGGGACTTCAATAATAATTATTAGGGCTTATCGACGCACCAACTGCCAGGGTCATATCGCGTCGCCAACTCTTTCCCTGTTGGAAGGGTTTCTCGGGAGCCAGCTTGCTCCTTGTTCAGGGAAGCCGCCGGGCCTTGAACCCGGGTCGGCTGCGTGGCAGCCCGCAGTGCTGACCACTCCACTACCGCGCCCCCTGCTCAAGGGACTTCAAGCTCACGGATCCCAGCTTAGCTCAATGATGCTAGAACAGTTCAGAGGCCCCAGACCAGCTCAGGGCTCTTGTTCAGTACAGGCCAGCTCAGCGCAGGGGCCCAGATCGGCTGATATAGCGTCCCCTCTCACACCAGCTCAGGGGCTCCATTCAAGCTCACGGCCCCAGCTTAGCCCAGGGACCCTAGAAGAGTTTAGGGCCCCCATACCAGATCAGAGGCCCCAGTTAAGCACAGCTGTACCCAGATTAGCTCAGGGCCCAGCTAGACTTAGGGGGTCCCAGGGTGGCTGATGTAGAGTCTCAGAACACAGTGGCGTAGCCAGGATTCGGGCAAGGAGGGGTCCGACTACCGTCGGGGGCCCCAGGCCGGGGTTCCCTTAGCAACCAGGCCCATCTCCTATATCTTTTGTATAGTATTTTAACATTATAACATTCACACGAAGGAAATTTTGTTATGGCTTTTTAAGCATTCATTCTTGTTTTGTTTATAGATTGGTTTTTCGATCCGACCAAGTGTTGGTAAACTAAGGTCACCAAATATTAAGGATGACCCTTATATGGAAGCGTGACTATAATAACAGCTTTGAGCCATATTTCGGAAGTTCAATGTTGATGCGCGCATGATGTTAAACCTGAGTCTACCTCAATTCACTCGGGTAATCAGACATGAAGTTATTGGAGGTCAGTCGTTTTGAGTACGAAGAAATGATCTACGGGAAATGATTAGCAATTATTTCCCGGTGTCGAATCCATGAACTCTTTAATCAGGAAATTTCCAAAGAAACGAAAAAAACGAATAAAGATACAAGGGATATGGGAGTGTGTCCTGAACGTTACATAACCTCTATTCCGTCGACAGATCCTGTTGAGATCCAGTTACTTTCTTACCCTTGCTATCTTGTAAACGAGCAAATTACCAAGACAAAAGGCGCTCAAGATATCTATCGCTTTGGCTCACTCTGTTATTGTTATTTTCAAACTTGCATACCTATTTTTCTTCATTACCCTAGTTTGTCTGGTTTCCTACGAAAATATTGGAAAGTTGTTTATTTCAGAATATTTAGGAATGTATTTATTGGTGTTAAGCTACTCGATTAAAAATTGACTAGCCCTGTTCGATTTGCTCTTATGATAAAATTATATTAATTTTTGCCTTTCCTTCGATAATGGTGCCTGATCGACTTGTTTCAATTTGTCCTTTTTTAGTACGCAAGAGGGGTAGGTACATTTTTTCCGAGGCATATGATTTTGAAAATTTTTATTTGAGCTCTGGAGCCACCTAACACCAACACTTGGCGGCACTCAGAAAGAAAATTTTCGGCCGCTCTCCCGATTATTTCTCAAGGGGTCTCTGAGAGTGATTCACGGCGCCTCTTGATCAAAACTGTGGGCCCCTGAGAATTTCTCGGGGCTCCTGAGATTAGTTATCGGCAGCACCTCTGAGACTAATTATTGGGCCCCCCAGATTTGCTCTGGAGGGGGAGGGGCTGAGACTGACTATCGTGACCATCCAGATTAGCTATTGGGGTCCCCTGAGGCTGTCTTTGGGGTGGGGGAGGGGGCTGGGAATGACTTCCGACAGCCCTCTGAGACTTACTCTAGGGCACCCCTGAGACAAACACCCGGGGCGGGGGGGTTGAATCACCTCTGAGACTGTGTCTCTGGCGTTCCTGAGACTGACTCTCGGAGGCTCCAGATTAGCTCTCGCGGGCCTAAGGCTAACTGCGGGCCCGTGAAACCAAAAATGGGGAGCACCTCTGGAAATTACTCTCAGAACCCTGAGATTAACTCTCGGATGTCTCTGAGACTGACAGCCGGGAGCCCTCTGAGACTAACTTTTGGGTGCTCCCTGAGATTGACTCTTGGGGCCGCTTATACCAAAATTTGGGGGGGCACAGCCTGAGGCTAAATCTCGAGGGCTCCCAAAATTACCTTCTGGGGCCCCCTGAAACCAGCACTCTGCAGATCAAATTGGACTAACTCTCGGACCCCCGGATTAACTCTCGGAGCCACCTGAAACTAAATATTGACTCCTGAGAGAGAAACCCGTGAGACTATGAGGGCCCCCTGAGACCGACTCTTGGGGTGCTCTGAGACTCACTCTTGTAGTTCTTTGAGACAGACTCTCAGGGGGACCCCGAGACCGATTCTCGGGGTCCCCTAAGACAGACTCTTGGGGACCCCTTGACAGACTCTTGGGGTTCTCTGAGGCTGACTCTCAGGGGCCCCCTGAAATAGACTGTTGCAGGGCCCTGAGAACCACTCTCTGGGGGGCCCTGAGACTAGCTCGGCCCCCTCCCCTGAGACAGACTCCCGGGGTCCCTGATACCGACTTTTGGGGCTCCTGATACCAGCCCTCAGGGGCCCCCAAAATCTACTTTCGGGGGCCTTGAGACCGACTCTCAGGGCGGGGGCCGTGAGGCCGATCCGGGACGCCCTGAGAACGAATCTTCAGGGGCCCCTGAGACTAACTCTGGGGGCCACGTGATCAGAGAATCCTTTGCAGTGGTTCAGATTGGCCCAAGGGGTGGGGGTCTGCGGATGCCTAGGGCCCCCTTGGCTACACCACTACATCCACACTTTCAGGGGCCCTCCGAAATCACCATTTGGAGGCCCCTAAAATAATTGCTCGGCCTAAACCAATACTCCGGGGCCCCTTGATACTGATAAGCGGGGGTCCTAAGACGGGGTCCCACTTAGATCAGGCTCAGGGGCACCCTTAGACCCATGCTCGCGCTTTTCTCATTCAAAAATTGTTTTCCTATTTGCTGACGATATGAAAGTTTAGCACCAAATTCATACTCCCGAAGACTCAGAACTGCTCCAGGCTGATCTAGATAGATTGGCTAAGTGGTCCGAATCATGGAAGCTAAATCTGAATCCCTCAAAATGTCATTCGTTTAGAATCATTTTAAAAAGGAACCCCATCCCGGCAATCTACAAAATTCGAAACACACCTCTGGAGCACATGGACAAAGTTCGCGACTTTGGCATTTGGTTAGATTCCAAATTAAACTTTTCAGAGCATATAAACACCATCGTCAGCAAGGCAAACAAGATGTTGTGTCTGTTAATGCGCTCTCTTCAGACTGGCAGAGGTGGTGGAAGACTTAAGGAAGGACCAATTTTGGCTGCATATTTTGGCAATTTTCAATCAATTCTGGAATATGGATGTGTCATCTGGGGCGGAGCTGCAAGATGTCATTTCGATAGATTAGACAGGGTTCAACATGGCTCGCATCCAACATTCACACATCACGACCATCTCAGTCCTTGTCATACCATGATCTCTTAAAGCTCTTCAAAATTAGCAGTTTGTCCACATTTGCTTCGTACTCAAAATTATAACCGGGAAGGTGGACTCCGCCTGTCTTCTCGGGAGCTTCCCACTCCATGTACCACAGCGGCGAACCAGGGGGATGCAAAGCCACCTTTTACATGTTTCCCTGCCTCGTGTGGAGACCGTCAAAAGAGGCTTATTGCGCGCGGCAGCGATTGCTTTCAATGGCCATCTTGGACGCTGTCCCGAGGCAGACCCCTACGCTTCGACCTTTAGCAGTTTTAGAGCCAGGGTGGGGAAATATGTTAAAGCTCATCTATTATAGGCTTCTTGTCTTATTTTATGCCGTTTTCATGTCTTAATGTATTTCAGTGCTTCTAATGTATTTTCATAAGCTTCATATTCATAGCTTCGTGTATATTTTATATCGAGTGTTTTATATTACTGTTGCAGGAATAGGTTGCATTACATTGTTACACGGTTGCGTTGTAAATATGTTTTATTGCTTGACTTCAGCTGTAATTGGGTTTCCACATACCTGTTGCTGATAAACCTGAATAAATGAAATGAAAATTGTTTTACGTAAATAACTTAGTAAAGGATGGCGATAGAGCGTTTATTCTAACTTCACTAGAATTGCCTTATATTTGCAGTTCTAATGATACGAATTTTATATAATTTGACCTTGACCTGACCTCAAGTCAGGTCAAACCTTTAAATTGTCTTAGCTAGGTCATACTATATATCATTCGATTCGGATTGCTGCAAGGTTTCATTTAGTTCAAATCGTTTTGCTCTATCTTTTCTTGTTTAGATGTAATGACGGAGAACCTTCATTTACATGTTATCCCTATTACGGCATGTTTTGACCTCTAGTGACCTTAAATGTGACCGGACAAAAATGGTTCAAATATTTTCGATGGAGAAGTGGATGGACTGCCCAACGCCGTTTACTGTTTTTCGCTACTTAGCAGGGTTCTCGATGTCTTATGGGGGAGGGTGAGTACCCCCCATCAAAGCGAAGGTGGCTTAGACCCCCGTCAATGAGAGTGTTAAAACCTGTGCTCCGAATACATCAGGGCCGTGTACCTTGTTCCTATCAATGCTGGTGATTAAGGCCAGCACGTTGCCGGGTGGCACTACAAACTGGTTTCATTGGAATGGCTGCAGCGTGGGACATTCTGGAAAGTTCGGTAGGTCTTGATTCGAAAACTTTGAAATAAAGGCTCTGCTGAGCAGGGATGGAAGAGATTTGTAGGTTGTACCAGTTGCAACCAATTAGAGAACTGACTGATTGGATGATATTTCAGGAACGTTTATGAACGACTCGAACTTTCCGTGTCATCGGGAAAGTCATTCAGCAGCATTTACGACATTTGCGTATTAAATTGATCAAACATAGCCAAGATCAGATGACTGAAAGGAGCCATTCGAATTATTCTTATGAAATGCAAGTTCCTTTCGAGTTTTGGCTCCCATATATATCCCTAAAGGGGTCCCCTGCCTTGCCAGCATCGAAAACTTATGGCGCTTTCCTGGTTTGGAACCTGGCAGGGACTCCGGTTGCAGCTTTACGTTTCCCTTTGTACTGGGCCCGGATGAAGCCCCAGAATATCGCCTTCGGCACTAACCTCGGCTTCATCCCAGGGGAGGAGGAAGCAGGTAGGAAACGATGAATATCGAACTCGCAAATCCTGCTTGGACATCGAACCGTTCACCAATGATTTGGAAAACCATTATTGCTCCAAAAGATCACCGCGCATTTTGTGGTTTTTAACGTAAAAACCTTTTTCGTATACATTAGGTAACTTGGAATTCCCGAGCATAGGTGTTTGGGGTTTTGCTTTCCAGCAAGGTTTTATTTTTTCCAAAACAGTGGCGGCTGGCTCAAGGCCTCCAGTTTTGCGGGAGAATTTTTTTCGGACACTTTGCCTTTAACACGCGCATTGACGGGGGGCGGGTACCCGCCACCCCCTCGGGTTTTTCGGAGACAGTAGAAAAACGGCGGCGCGTAGCGCCCCGTACTTGGTATACCTTTTCCCTCATCATTTTTACAACTTCTGTGAAAATTTTAAGCTTAGGTCATCTCAGGTCAGGTCACCAGTACAGGTCAAGTGACCCGACCTCAAAAAAATTTAAGATAGCATAAGTCGGAGCAGGGTGAACTTATCCGATTGAAACTCATATCACATAATGGTCCCCACCGAGTTCTCTAAAATATATTCCCGGTATTTTTTTATATCGATGACCTAAGGTCAGGTACGAGGCATGACCTCTCCATTGGAAATACATGGGAGAAATGGTTTTTACGGAATAACTCAGTAACGGATGATGGTGATAGAGCATCTATTTTGGCTGCATTAGACTCGCCTGAGCTTTGCGGTTCTAATGATATGCATTTTATATAATTTGACCCTGACCTGACCTCAGGTCAAGTCAAATCCTTGATTTGACCTAGCAAGGTCAAATTAGATATCATTCGTTTCGGCTTGCTGAGAGGATTCATATAGTTTAAATCATTTTGCTCTATCTTTACTTGTTCAGATGTAATGGCCGAAAAACTGAATTTACATGTTATCCCTATGACGGCATGTTTTGACCTCTCGTGACCTTAAATGTGACCTGACAAAAAAAATGGTTCAAATGTTTTCGATGGAGAAGTGGACGGGCAGCCCAACGCCGTTTACCGTTTTTCTCTACCTACAGTGGTTCTCGAGATTTTAGGGGGCGGGTACCCGCCCCCCGTCAATGCGAAGGTGGCTCAGACCCCGTCAATGCGCGTGTTAAAGTTCATTCAGACACGCAGCGTTTAGCACAAGATCGTTTTCCACGCGAAATTGACCTCCCCTAGCTCTGCGTGTCTGACCTACGGCAGTCAGCTTGTCCTGAATGCATAATATATATGTGTCCTATTTCATGCGTATTTCGGACATGTAGTGGGGAGTCCGCTGCATTTGCCAGTGATGAAGACGGAACCCCAGCACCGGGCTGATCGAAGGAAGGCCACTAAAATAATAAAAATATCCCGGAGATACCTGAGGATAAGCAGAATCCACCCGGCAACCTTGCCAGGAAAAGCGTTAACGGGTTTTTAAAAATAAAACAGTTACTGGCAAGGTGCCGTGACTAGCAGGTGTTACCTGGACAAACTGGCACTTCACAGGTCTTTGGCCTATAATGTGGTAGGTTATGAAGATGTCAAGTTAATATTTCCAGCATTTTATGAACAGAATAAGCAGTATATTTTTGCGTGTTTTCCTCAATGTTCCGTTCCGTACGCGCTCCGATCTAAACGCTGCGAGTGCTGGTTAACAACTGGTCTATTGGCCCGCTCCACAGGTTACACGCAGTCGCAGCAGCACTGCCGCAGGCACTGACCGGGCGGCAGTTAGAGGTGACAGAAAGGTATCACAGCAGTCAGAGGTGACAACAATATAACCGTCACTGCACACCTCCCCCGAAGTATACTGGAAAGTATACGACGAAAAACAAATCCATACTAAAGGAACAGCACTGGAAAAGTCTCAAAGTCACTCAGCGTCACAGTTTAGTAGCGCACGCCGCTGCGCGTCTTTTTCGGCGAGACCGGTACGGAGCTGGGTGCCTGTTGCGCCGATGTATCAGGCGGTGGTAGAACCGGAGGGTGGCTGAGCGGAGTGGCAGCTGGCCGCTGAGGCAGGCTGAGCGGTGTGGCAGCTGGTCGCTGAGGCAGGCTGAGCGATGTGGCAGCTGGCCGCTGAGGCAGTTGCTGCAAACCGGGTGCCAGCTGCTGTCGCGCAGCAGGCCAGAGCTGCTGCCGCGCAGAAGGCCACAGCTGCTGGGCAGAACGCTGGGGCCGGTACTGCTCCTCAGCTTGATAGCGGGCTGAGGGGTTGGAGTACCTCATTAGAGGAGGAGGCACGGACAACAAGTGAACACGGTTACGTCTGAGGACTGCAGATGGCGTTTCAACAATGTAGCTACGTTCGCCCCGTCTCTCCCTGACAGTGCCTTCATTTTCCCAGTCTTTATCAACGGCAGTCCTGATACGCACGCGATCTCCCTTTTGCAATGGCTTCAGACTTTTCACACCGAAATGACGGTCAAATTTACCTTTCATGGCCTGCTTTGCCCTCATATCTTTCTCTCGCGCTGCTGCTGTGCCGTTCGGCACTGGCGTCACCGGAGGGGGCAGCCGGGTGTGAAGCGGACGGCCCATCAGCAGTTCGGCCGGTGAACGCCCGGTGGGATGGACTGGAGTCGCTCTGTAGCTCAGAAGTGCTAACTGAGGATCGGGCTGCCTCAACAGCCATTTAGCTTGCCGCACAGCTCGCTCCGCAGAACCGTTGGCCTGTGCGAAATGCGGGTCAGTCACACGGTGAGCGAATCCATAATGTACTGCAAAATCGTGAAACAGAGCCGAAGTAAACTGCGTTCCTCCGTCGGTAGTTAAAAGATCTGGAATACCAAACCGTGCAAAAGTCTCCTTGAAACGGTGGATAACTGCAGTACTTGTGATACTGGATAATTGTTGTATTTCCAAGTATCGGCTGAATGTGTCGACGGTGACCAGGTATGACTTAGACTCAAACTGGCATATATCTGCTGCTACATGTGACCACGGACGTTCAGCTGCTGGGGTTGGTTGAAGCGGCTCCTTATTTTGTACGGGGGAATAAACTTGACAAAAGTTGCATCTCTTAATGTAATCCTTGAGGTCTTCACTAAATCCTGGCCACCACACAGATGTGGCAGCACGTTCACGGCATTTATTAATTCCCAGGTGTCCATCACCGTGAATGCGATTCAAAATTGTGGCTCTCATTTCTGCTGCAATAACGAGGCGGCTTCCATACAATAACAGTCCGTTGACCACGCTGAGATTGTTTCTGGCCGGGAAGTAAGGCTGACTGCAATTTCCAACTGGCCACCCATTTAGTGTGTAGTGCACAGCTTGACTAACCTCGCTGTCGGCTTCCTGAGCGGACCGGATCTCCTCAATGCGACTGTTGGAGGCTGGCAGGCTCTGAAACAGGGCTGCCACATGCAGTTCGACGTCACCTTCCATCCGCTGAGCGATGCCGTCACCACTACCAGGGCTGTGCGGCTGCCGAGAGAGACAGTCAGGAACACTGTGCAGGTGGCCGGGAATGTACACGGCGGTTGCATTGAACGACAGCATACGCATCAACATACGCTGACATCGAAGAGGTGCGTCTGTGAGTGCTTTGCTGTTAATAAGCGGCACTAATGGCTTATGGTCAACGTTTATCTTAAAGAACGGCAGGCCTGTGAGAAACATACGGAATTTTTCACATACCCAGGTGACTCCAAGCAGCTCCTTCTCAATGGTGGCATATCGTTGCTCGGTGGGGCTGAGTGTTCGGCTGCAAAACGCAACCGGCCGAAGCTGCTCTCCATGCTGTTGCAAAATGCAGCCACCGAGGCCGAAACTGGAGGCGTCAGCACTGACTACGGTTTCCTTCGTGCTGTCATAGTATGCCAGCACAGGTGGCTTCTGAAGCAGCTCTTTTGCCTTTTCAAAGGCCTCTTGTTGAGCTGATGTCCACTGCCAGACTGTTTCTTTCTTGAGAAGGTCGGTTAGCGGTTTCAGCACAGTCTGAATGCCAGCAACAAACTTGCATAAGTGATTAATCATTCCAAGCTGCTGCCGTAGCTCCTTGATGTTCTTCGGTGGTTGGAGCTGTTGAACCGCTGACAGTTTTTCTGGGTCTGCAGCGATCCCTTCCTTACTGATGATGTTCCCCAGAAATTTAACCCGTGTCTTCTTGATCTCGCATTTGCTCCTGTTCAGCTTCAATCCTGATTCTTTAATCCTGCTTAGGACAGCCTGCAGCCTTTCATCGTGAGTTTTTTCGTCTCCGTAGACGAGAGTGTCGTCCATGAAGCAGATGACGCCCTCAAGTCCTTCCAACATCTCCTGCATCTTGCGCTGGAACACCTCAGGGGCCAGACTTATTCCCATTGGTAGACGCCGGAACATTCGC
Organism: Lepas anatifera; assembly: GCA_034440635.1. Lineage (NCBI taxonomy): Eukaryota > Metazoa > Arthropoda > Thecostraca > Lepadidae > Lepas > Lepas anatifera. Next base: position 158,033 of record JAOTON010000798.1, on the reverse strand, counting down.
CTTCCAAAAGGCGTCATGAAGGTAGTCATCGGCTTCGACTCTTCACTGAGGGGTAGCTGGTAAAAACCTGACGAGGCATCAAGCTTGGTGAAGTAATTAGAGCCTTGTAGCTTCGCTGTGAGTTGGTCAAATGTCGGTATCGGAAAAGTCTCCCGTTTAACCGATTTGTTAAGCTCCTTATAATCAACGCAAATCCGCACACCGGAAGACTTTGCTACTGGCACCATGGGAGCACACCAGCTTGTTGGCTGTGTTACCTTTTCGATGATGCCGTTTTCTTCCATTTTGATCAGCTCCTCCTCCACGGCCTTCATAAGTGGAAGTGGCACGGACCTTGCTGTGGTAATGGCGTAGGGGGCGGCTCTGTCTAGCAGGCGAATTGTGACTGGCTCAGTCTCCATCAGCCCTGTGTCTCCGAAGACGTCCGGTAAGGGTACCTGCATCACATTGTTGATGAAACTTATCAACCCAAGTGTACTGCTAGTTGAACGCGACAGAAGGTTGTCAGGGAAAGCAGTTTCAATGACGTAAAATTTTGTCATCAGCTTTCGTTCGCCTTTATGTTCAACAACTCCATCAAAAGTGCCCAGTACCTTCAGTTGATGTCCCACGCTAGACACTTTAGCGCTACTTTGTTGAAGAAGAGGCCTGTGCTGCATATTTTTCCACGTCTGTGAGGTTATTACGTTCACGTCAGCTCCGGAGTCCACTTTGAACGTTATGTCTTGGCCTTCTACAACCAAATCAACTGTCCATTTTCCTTCATTCACGTCTCTAACCTCTCCTAAGAAATACTCCTCTGTTACGCTATCAGCAGAAGGGATGTAAGCGACTTCACTTATACGAGCACGCTTCCTATAACAGACGCATTCCCAGTGATCGAGACCATTGCAGAAGCTGCAGATCGATCCAAAAGCAGGGCATTGTGAGCGCGAGGGATGCCTCGCCTTACCGCAGTACTTGCAGCTCTGATGCTGCGGGAAGCGCGGCTGGTGCAGTGGTTGCCGTCTCTGAGTCCAATACTGCTGACGCTGCTGATTCCGCTGGTAATGTCGCTGTGGTGGCTGCTCATGCTCCTCCCGAGGCTGTCCCTGCTGCCGCTGTCTGCTCTCACTGCTGATATGGCCAGAGCCACCGCTGCTACCTCCTCCATCGTTGCTGCTGCTAGTGGAAGTAGTGACCCTGTCAACACTTGACGGATGATTTTCACCAACAAGATCAGAGCTACGCATCATAGCTATTACTTTATCCATAGTAACAGACTCATCCAGCGCCTGGAGTTGAACCTTCCGAGACATCTGTTTGTCCATCATTCCTGCTATCAAACGATCTCTTACTCGCTCAGACTTTGTTGCTCCGAAGTCGCATTTTTCAGCTTGAGTCATGATGGTTCTTATATATAGTTCGTTGCTCTCACCTTCCCTCTGATTTCTGGTCTCAAAAAGTTGCCTCTCTGCGATAATATTCGACCTCGGCAAGAAATAAGCATTCAGCTTCCCCATAACAACATCGTATGTACGGGCGTCTGGCTCTGCCAGATCAAATGATGTAAGGAGATGTTCTGCTTCCGGGCCCATGGAGTAAATCAGAGCACTAACCTGTACCTCCTGACTATCCTTGGACAGCTTACTCGCTTTCCGGAATCTCTCCCAGCGATCCCTCCACGAAGGCCAGGATGTCGGTGTTGTGAAGTCAAAAGCGTCTGGAGCCTTGAATGCCATCTTGAATCATTAATGCACGCACTTCACCGCTTCAAAACTCCCAATTCAAAATCCTGCAGGCTGCGCCATGTTCCGTTCCGTACGCGCTCCGATCTAAACGCTGCGAGTGCTGGTTAACAACTGGTCTATTGGCCCGCTCCACAGGTTACACGCAGTCGCAGCAGCACTGCCGCAGGCACTGACCGGGCGGCAGTTAGAGGTGACAGAAAGGTATCACAGCAGTCAGAGGTGACAACAATATAACCGTCACTGCACACTCAAGACATCTCATCCAGACAGAGTTAATTCCCTCACTTATGTTATTAACACGCTCATTGATGGAGGCGGGTAGCCGCCTCCTCGGGATTTTCTGAGATTGCATAAAAACAGCGACGCGAAGCGCAGCCGTACTTGGCATAACTTAACTCTTATCATTTTATGACCTTTGTCAAAATTTTAAGGTTAGATCATCTCAGCTCAGGTCACGAGTACAGGTCAAGTGTCCTGACCTCAAAAAAGTTAAGATAGCATAAGTCGGAAAAGGGTGAGCTTATCCTATTGAAACTCATATCGCATATTGGGCCAACTGAGTTCTCTAAAATGCATTCCGGTATTTCTGATATAGATGACCTAAGGTAAGGTACGAACCATGACCTCTTCATTGGAAATACATGGGAAAAATGTTTTAACTGAACAACATAGTAGCGGATATTGATAGACCGTTTAATATAACCGCATTATAATTGCCTTGTCTTTGCAGTTCTAGTGATATGCATTTTATCTAATTTTATCTTGGCCTGACCTCAGGTCAGGTCAAATCCTTGATTTGACCTCGCAGGGTCATATAACATATCCTTCGATTCAGCTTGTTGTAAAGGTTCAAATGGTTTAAAAAAGCTATATCTTTATTGTTCAGATGTAATTACCCAAAACCCTTATTTACGTGCTATCTCTATGAGACCATGTTTTGACCTGAAGTGACCTTAAATGTAACATGAGAAAATTGTTCAAATATTTTCGATAGAGTAGTGGATGGGCTAACCAACACCGTTTACTGTTTTCGCTACCTAGCGCGGTTCTCGATATCTTAGGAGGGGGCGGGTACCCACCCCCTCCCCGTAAAAGTGAAGGGTGGCTCAGACCCCCGTCAATGCGTGGGTTAATTACTCAAACCTAATCGCTTTGTTCTACAGTTCGGAATATAACAAATCATGTGTTGTTGCACAGGTGTCAGTCGCAGTCCTCCTGGAATGTGACGGCGGCTTTGGTTTTATGTTAGCCTCAAACTGGTCCAGTACAAGCTTGAGAGAGTTCTTACTGTCCTTGGTTTCTGCAAGGATTAGCAGGTGGATTTTTATCCACTACCCATGTTCGTACCTGCACCGCGAGCTTACGTCATTGTAGTGATTGATAAAAACAGCCCGCGTGCAAGGTAAAAGCGAGCTTACCAACCAAAGCACGTTATACGGGAAGCAGAACTCAAAGTGGCAACAAGCACTCACTGAAATGCTCAAAGAGCTGCTGTTTAAAGTGGCAGCCTGATCACAATTTGAGGGTTTTTGATAGAATTTGAAATCAGTATTGGACCTGCATCGCAATATTTGTGTAGAACATTAAAAATGCTGATTCTGATCACGGTGTTAGCAACCACGTTGGGTGTCACCAGCATGGAGGTGCCGAAGCGTCCCAACATCGTCATCCTGCTCGCCAACGACCTCGGCTACGGCGACCTCAGCTGTTACGGCAACAGGTCCTTCAGCACGCCGAACATCGACCGACTGGCGGCTGGGGGAGTCCAGCTGACCCACCACCTCTCCGCAGCTGCCATCACCACCGCCAGTCGTGGAGCACTCATGACGGGCAGGTACCCGGTCAGGTACGGTCTTCAGTCAGCCCACCACGGACCACCGCTAATAAAAAGTGTGTTTGGCACATCTGGCCTGCCACAGAACGAGACAACGTTCGCTCGACTCCTGAGCGATGCCGGGTACCGCACCAAGTACGTAGGAAAGTGGCAGCTGGGGTGGTCGTGCGAGACGTGGGAGGACCAATGTCACGGCCCACTGGGCCATGGATTCCAGGAGTTTCTTGGATTTGTGTGTGGTCCAGCTGGATTTCGATCGCCATTTCTGGACGACCGTGTTGAATCGGACTTATTCAAAAAGAACGTTATGCCTCACCTGTTTTGTGACAGGACGGATACCCAGTATTTCAGCAAGTCTTCTTCGGTATCTGTTTCCCCGGACAAGAGTACAAACTGCTCTAAAGAGTTTGCTGTGGAACAATGGAACCGATGGCTAGACCGTATTGCTAAACCAGGAAGAGGACTCCATATTTTGTCTTCAGATGTAGTGGATTTCGCTGAAGATTTACTGGTGAGAGACAAAAGCATTGAGGAGTGGCCAGTATCCCTTCCAGGTGTGTCTCAAAAACTTGACGCCGACTCCATACAGTTTCTTCGGTCCGCCGCAGAAACGCCGGATCAGCCGTTCCTTCTCGTGCACTCTTTCCTGCATCCGCACATACCACTTTTTGTCTCGCCGGAATTTGAAGGCGTTTCTGGACACTCTCGATACGCCGACAACGTCATCGAGATGGACTGGGCTGTCGGTCAGATTCTGGACGTGCTGGACGCCACTGGTGCTGCTAACAACACCATCGTTCACTTCGCTTCTCTCCACGGCGCTTGCTTAGAGATCACTGGCGAGGATATGCAGCGAGAGGGCGGCAGCAACTACCCCTTCAGAGGTGGGAAAATGCAGGGTGCAATGGAAGGAGGTGTTAGCGTGCCAGGGATATTCCGATGGCCGCAAGTAATCCCCAGCGGAAGGCGAGTAGGCGTGCCGACCAGTACAATGGACCTGCTGCCGACCCTGCTGGATGCAGCTGGTGTCAGTTACGACCACCTCACTCTGGATGGTAAGAGCATTCTGGATTTGCTGGAGGGCGACACTGAAGTTAGTCCACACCGCATCCTCTTCCACTACTGCGGAAACGACGTCCACGCTGTTCGCTACTCTCCACCAAAACAATCTGCTGTGTACAAACTCTACCTAAAGATGCCCAACTACACAGACCCATCTGCCTATACGTGCGACGGGATTGCATGTTTATGTTACGGGAGAAACGTGCTCGAGCTAGCTGTTCCCAAACTCTACGATGTGGAGCACGATCCATCTGAGGAGGCTGAGATTCCTGAGCATGATGAACGCTACCAGAAACATGCCGTGCGGATGCTGTTAGCTCTGGTGCGCCACCAAAGTGAAGGTATCGGTGTCAGTTCCCAGCTCGAGGTGTTTGACCAGCATATGAATCAGGCGAAACTACTCCCATGGGACCAACTGCATAAGTTCAATGGTATCAGGCGCGAAGCCGAGAGGGAGCAGTTGGCTGTGGTCCCCTCGCCTGATTCACGTGAGTCAAATTATGAGGAACTCTCATATCCTGAGGAATAACTGGTGAACCGTCGCCCCTGTTGGTGGTGCTTTAACACCCACATCCGGTTTTTCCGCCTGCAGGAGAAAACGGCGGCGTGAAGCGTTGCCGTACTTGGCACTGCTTATCCTTGATTAATTCCGCAACTTTTCTCAAAATCTTAAGGTTCGGTCATCTCATGTCAGGTCACCAGAGCAGTGCAGGTCAAGTGAGCTCACCTCTAAAAATGTTTAAGGTGGCATAAGTGAGAAGGGGTGAATCTATCTAATTTAAACTTATACCACATAATGGAAGTTCCGGGCACCGCCAGAGGTGCCTCGGCTCGGCGATGACTGGCCGGTGTGGACTGCTGGAGACGGGGCAAGGGATATGCCCATTATTACCGGGGCTTCTACTTCACCCAACCCAGAGAAGCGCCAGCCGGAGCCGAGGTACAATCTCAGGCCAAGACCTGCTCCTGCTCCGTACCGGTTGACCCCTGGTAGTTAAGTGTGATGATGCTGATCATGTACGGGCGTGAATCCGTGTGCTTATCTACCATGTGTTTTGTCAGATGTTTTTGTCGGTGGGTGGAGTGGTGCGGTACACTGATATCCCGCTAGAGGGCAGCCAATACAATACAGTCTGGTACCAGCCACTGAGGGTGGTGTTAAAGGAAATATAGTATGTTCATTGAGTTGGAACTGAGGTATGAAATGTATGAACACACCAAGAAAGCTATTGAATTCATTTTTATTTTCTTTTAGAACTCACCCTTTATTACCCGCCCAAGTGGGCTTCCGAGCTACCATCGTTACCCACAGAGGAAAATAGGAGTACCTGTATTGTATGTATTTATTACTTTTGCACAGGCATCAGAAATTCAAATATGGCTTTCGTCGCGTGAGCGATAAATTATAGTAGTATTTAAGGCTATTCACTCAGCTTATTTGGAAGAAAAAATCCAGATTCACTACTACCGGTGTTTCAAAATTACGGTAGAACTAAACACCGCGCTAAAATTTGGCTGCATTCTGAAGATAGCAAAATGATGCACCTACACTCAAGGAATGAACCCCGACTTTAGTTGCTGCCTCAAACCAAATTGTAAGTTTCCGGTATCTATAATCTTCTATTGGCTTGCTGTTAAATCTGTGTTTTCCTGCATCGGCTATTGATGTAGTGCTATGCAAAATACAAAAACAATAAAAATGTACGCTCACACTTGCCCCTATCGTCTGACGTCCCCGCCATCCTTCTTTCGTGGTGAGACACGCTCAGACAAATCGATTCCAAGGCTATTTATTTGGGAACATATGGGGTATAAGTCAGCACGTGCACGTGCAAACATTTGACAACGTACCTTTACCCCGGGGCACACAAGGTCAGGTCATCAGGTGAGGTCAACCAAGGTCACCTCTCTTCAACATTTGAGCGCTATAATAGCTACATCTCTTGACTGATCAGTTTCAAACTTGCTACACTTGATGAACTCTCCAGAGTCTAAAAAATTGTATCCGGGATTTTTCGATTCCGTAGCCAGAGGTCAGGTCACGAGGAGGCCTCTCACATTGGAAAACTTTGCGAAAAGCTGTCTAAATTTTTAAAAGTTACAAAAATGATTGAAAATGTTCAGATTGCTTAGAACAGCGTTCTTTGACACCCTTCCACGGATCACCGGGGCGATATTTGCCCTTTGAGCTATCTGATATCATGACAGGTTACGGGGGGCCTTCCACAATAAATCGACAAAAAATATTGTAAAATAAAAACACTTATTTCTTATTATCTCCAAAATTTGTGCCAAGGCGATTAAAAGGTGTAGAATTTAACCATGACGTAAAAAAATTGAAAATTTGGTATGACAGATACAGCCTCCGGTATTTTTGAGGGTCACCATGTAGGCATTGTTTTGGAAGCCTGTAGTTCTGCCATTTTTTAATGATCGTAACGATATTTTACGTTTACGTTCATCATTTAGCCGATTTCAATTTGGCTATCTTAGATTTTTATAGTTCTGCTAAATTAACCTCATGACCTCGTGACCTAGTTTTGAACGGTGACCTCGACCCGCAGTAAAGTGTAATTTATAAATTCGTGTGATGGGATTTTTACATTTGGAAATTCTCTCTTGGGCAAAATAATAAAAATATTGCTTTAAATATACTACTTTTTACCTCCGAAAAATGACACAAGGTGTCACTATGGAGCTGTGCCGTCGTAACTTACGGTATGGTTCATGCCAGTGACAGCGGAACGTCCTAATTTAAGGGGGCACCATGGAGTTTTCAACCCATTTTTCTAGCCAACGCCATAGGGTGTGTTAACTATTGCACGTACAAGGGGGGGAAGGGGCGAGGTGTTGCAAACCCTTCCCTCCGCAGGTTCCCTCCGCAGCGCTCAAATGTTGAAGAGAGGTGACCTTGGTTGACCTCACCTGATGACCTGACCTTGTGTGACCCGGGGTAAAGGTACGTTGCCAAATGTTTGTACGTGCACGTGCTGACTTATAGCCCATATGTTCCCAAATAAACAGCCTTAGAATCGATTTGTCTGAGCGTGTCTCACCACAAAAGAAGGATGGCGGGGACGTCAGACGATAGGGGCAAGTGTGAGCGTACATTTTGATTGTTTTTGCTATTTTGCATAGCACTACATCAATAGCCGATGCAGGAAAACACAGATTTAACAGCAAGCCAATAGAAGATTATAGATGCCGGAAACATACAATTTGGTTTCCTTGAGTGTAGGTGCAACATTTTGCTATCTTCAGAATGCAACCAAATTTTAGCGCGGTGTTTAATTGTACCGTAATTTTGAAACACCAGTAGTAGTGAATGTGGATTTTTTCTTGCAAATGAGCTGAGTGAATAGCCTTGAATACTACTATAATTTATCGCTCACGCGACGAAAGCCATATTTGAATTTCTGATGCCTGTGCAAAAGTAATACATACATACAATACAGGTATTCCTATTTTCCTCTGTGGGTAACGAAGGAAGCTCGGAAGCCCACTTGGGCGGGTAATAAAGGGTGAGTTCTAAAAGAAAATAAAAATGAATTCAATAGTTTTCTTGGTGTGTTCATGCATTTCATACCTCAGTTCCAACTCAATGAACATACTATATTTCCTTTAACACCACACTCAGTGGCTGGTACCAGACTGTATTGTATTGGCTGACCTCTAGCGGGACATCAGTGTACCACACCACTCCACCCACGGACAAAAAATCTGACAACACACATGGTAGATAAGCACACGGATTCACGCCCGTACATGATCAGCATCATCACACTTAACTACCAGGGGTCAACCGGTCCGGAGCAGGAGCAGGTCTTGGCCTGAGATTGTACCTCGGTTCCGGCTGGCGCTTCTCTGGTTTGGGTGAAGTAGAAGCCCCGGTAATAATGGGCATTTCCCTTGCCCCGTCTCCAGCAGTCCACACCGGCCAGTCATCGCCGAGCCGAGGCACCTCTGGCGGTGCCCGGAACGTCCATTAGGTGGTATAAGTTTAAATTAGATAGATTCACCCCTTATCACTTATGCCACCTTAAACATTTTTAGAGGTGAGCTCACTTGACCTGCACTGCTCTGGTGAACTGACATGAGATGACCGAACCTTAAGATTTTGAGAAAAGTTGCGGAATTAATCACGGATAAGCTGTGCCAAGTACGGCAACGCTTCACGCCGCCGTTTTCTCTTGCAGGCGGAAAAACCGGATGTGGGTGTTGAAACACCACCAACCGGGGCGACGGTTAACCAGTTATTCCTTGGGAGGATGTGAGAGTTCCTCGTAATTTGAATCAAATTGATCACGCGAAGGGACCACAGCAAACTGCTCCCTCTCGGTTTCGCGCCTGATGCCATTGAACTTATGCAGCTGGTCCCATGGTAGTAGTTTCGCCTGATTCATATACTGGTCAAACACCCCGAGCTGGGAACTGACACCGATACCTTCACTTTGGTGGCGCACCAGAGCTAACAGCATCCGCACGGCATGTTTCTGGTAGCGTTCATCATGCTCAGGAATCTCAGCCTCCTCAGATGGATCGTGCTCCACATCGTAGAGTTTGGGAACAGCTAGCTCGAGCACGTATCTCCCGTAACAAAAACATGCAATCCCGTCGCACGTATAGGCAGATGGGTCTGTGTAGTTGGGCATCTTTAGGTAGAGTTTGTACACAGCAGATTCTTCTGGTGGAGAGTAGCGAACAGCGTGGACGTCGTTCCCGCAGTAGTGGAAGAGGATGCGGTGTGGACTAACTTCAGTGTCGCCCTGCAGCAAATCCAGAATGCTCTTACCATCTAGAGTGAGGTGATCGTAACTGACACCAGCTGCATCCAGCAGGGTGGGCAGCAGGTCCATTGCACTGGTCGGCACACCTACTCGCCTTCCACTGGGGATTACTTGCGGCCATCGGAATATCCCTGGCACGCTAACACCTCCTTCCATTGCACCCTGCAATTTTCCACCCCTGAAGGGGTAGTTGCTGCCGCCCTCTCGCTGCATATCCTCGCCAGTGAGCTCTAACCAAGCGCCGTGGAGAGAAGCGAAGTGAACGATGGTGTTGTTAGCAGCACCAGTGACGTCCAGCACGTCCAGAATCTGTCCGACAGCCCAGTCCATCTCGATGACGTTGTCGGCGTATCGGGAGTGTCCAGAAACGCCTTCAAATTCCGGCGAGACAAACAGTGGTACGTGCGGATGCAGGAAAGAGTGCACGAGAAGGAACGGCTGATCCGGCGTTTCTGCGGCGGACCGAAGAAACTTGTATGGAGTCGGCGTCAAGTTTTTGAGACACACCTGGAAGGGATACTGGCCACTCCTCAATGCTTTTGTCTCTCACCAGTAAATCTTCAGCGAAATCAACTACATCCGGAGTCAAAATATGGAGTCCTCTTCCTGGTTTAGCAATGCGGTCTAGCCATAGGTTCCATTGTTCCACAGCGAACTCTTTAGAGCAGTTTGTACTCTTGTCCGGGGAAACAGATACCGAAGAAGACTTGCTGAAATACTGGGTGTCCGTCCTGTCACAAAACAGGTGAGGCATAACGTTCTTCTTGAATAAATCCGATTCGGCACGGTCATCCGCAAATGGTGATCGAAATCCAGCTGGACCACACACAAAGCCAAGAAACTCCTGGAATCCATGGCTTAATGGGCCGTGACATTGGTCCTCCCACGTCTCGCACGACCACCCCAGCTGCCACTTTCCTACGTACTTGGTGCGGTACCCGGCATCGCTCAGGAGTCGAGCGAACGTTGTCTCGTTCTGTGGCAGCCCAGATGTGCTAAACACAGTTTTTATTAACGGTGGTCCGTGTTGGGCTGGCTGAAGACCGTACCTGACCGGATACCTGCCCGTCATGAGTGCTCCACGACTGGCGGTGGTGATGGCAGCTGCGGAGAGGTGGTGGGTCAGCTGGACTCCCCCGGCCGCCAGTCGGTCGATGTTCGGCGTGCTGAAGGACCTGTTGCCGTAACAGCTGAGGTCACCGTAGCCGAGGTCGTTGGCGAGCAAGATGACGATGTTGGGACGCTTCGGCACCTCCATGCTGGTGACACCCAACGTGGTTGCTAACACCGTGATCAGAATCAGCATTTTTAATGTTCTACACAAATATTGCGATGCAGGTCCAATACTGATTTCAAATTCTATCAAAAACCCTCAAATTGTGATCAGGCTGCCACTTTAAACAGCAGCTCTTTGAGCATTTCGGTGAGTGCTTGTTGCCACTTTGAGTTCTGCTTCCCGTATAACGTGCTTTGGTTGGTAAGCTCGCTTTTACCTTGCACGCGGGCTGTTTTTATCAATCACTACAATGACGTAAGCTCGCGGTGCAGGTACGAACATGGGTAGTGGATAAAAATCCACCTGCTAATCTTTGCAGAAACCAAGGACAGTAAGAACTCTCTCAAGCTTGTACTGGACCAGTTTGAGGCTAACATAAAACCAAAGCCGCGGTCACATTCCAGGAGGACTGCGACTGACACCTGTGCAACAACACATGATTTGTTATATTCCAAACTGTAGAACAAAGCGATTAGGTTTGAGTAATTAACCCACGCATTGACGGGGGTCTGAGCCACCCTTCGCTTTCACGGGGGGGGGTGGGTACCCGCCCCCTCCTAAGATATCGAGAACCGCGCTAGGTAGCGAAAACGGTAAACGGTGTTGGTTAGCCCATCCACTTCGCCATCGAAAATATTTGAACAATTTTCTCAGGTTACATTTAAGGTCCCTTCAGGTCAAAACATGGTCTCATAGGGATAGCACGTAAATAAGGGTTTTCGGTAATTATATCTGAACAATAAAGATATAGCTTTTCAGCGAGCCAGCTTGCGATATGCCCGTTTGAAGGTGCCACGAAGATGGCGCAACACATTCGTTTCCTTCGTGCAAAACTAGTCCAGCAATAAGCACTACAAGTCCAGCTATTTAGAGAAGAAATACATCTGCCACTTGATTAGTCTAATCATGCTTCTAAGCCTATTAATTTGAAATATCTGCAGAACATAATACAAATTAAGGAAATTTTGGGTAAAAAATTAAATTTGTTTCAGTGGTCTCCTTATATTTCGCTTGAATTACCGCTAACATCATTATAAACCAGTACTCTGTGCTGTAAGTAGGGTAAGCGCTTCCCTTCGTATTGATTTACGATTCAACTCTATTGTGATTGTTCCCGAACACAATACAGAAAGAAGAGTTGGCGGGTTGGGTAAGGTGCCAAGTATATGGACGAGGATTGAATTTTCTGGCTTTGGGAAAAGGGAATTAAGTGCTGTAATCCCATTAAAAGACAAGACCAGTGCCTATTTGTACTTATCACTTGGTCTTCCTGAGAAAGGCCGAGTGAAGACTGCAATCGAGCTCGTCAAAGAACGAAGACAGCAGGTAATTATGGCTTTCAAGGATTTTCAACAATTGTAGGTTATGTGAGGTTAGCCAACAGCACTTGAAATACGATTCAAAGCTAGTCGAACTGTATATTGGATCTAATGCATTTGTATCTCACTTCAAAACTCATAATGAAATTACCAAATTCCCTCTAACATGTTAGAGGTAGGTACTTTTTCATTGCACTTTGTTTATTTCCAGGGAGGTTATTCTGTTAAGTAAGGTTACCTTGATAACTTGTTTATTTTCTTTTAAAATTCCTCAAATATTGACTGGGGATGTTAAGAATGGTGCAGACTCTTTCATGAACATGTCCTCTGTGGAGAAACTAATTCATATACCAGTCTGCAAAGTATGGCAGCAGGCCAGACGAGTCGCACCAGCCATCTCAAATTCTCGCATCACCAGTCTCCAAAAATTTACACCAATCTGCCACATATCGGAAGAAAAATGTACCCATTCCTACCCAAAAGTCGCAATGTTACCTCTATTATTAGATAGTTAATGAAGAACTTTTTATAAGGCCCTCTTCTGTGTCTTAATAACCATTCAGCCATTATTTGTTGGTTTAAGTATCATTTTCCTCACACCAGTCTCACAAATTCGCACGGGATTGATAAAATTTGCACCACTTGCTCCTGCCTCCAAGGGCATTCACAACAACAAGATCTTGTCAAAAATGTCATACCTTGCACACTGGCTCAGATAGATCGATATATACATATACATACATATATATATATATATATATATATATATATATATATATATATATATATATATATATATATATATATATTGTGATATAGGTGAACACACAGAAAGTTATTTAATTTATATTTAATTTACAAACGTTTCACTGTTGCACAGCTTCATCAGTGTAATACCAAATTATAAAAATATCAATATCAAATTACAAAGTTCAGCACACAGCAGGACACAATATTTCAAACTGATTCGACAGGACATGATTTTGATTTTCATTTCTTTTCTTCTCAGTTCTCGTGCTTAATGTTTTATGTTTTTCTTTTATAGCTAGTTTTGCCCCCCAAGACGCCCAACTTACAAAACCTGACCGAAGGTTAGTGTTCGGAAGAACTGAAATGAAGGCTGCTTCGAGTGTTTTCCTAATCTGCTTGTTTTCCGTTTCGGCTAAAACTTCAGAGCTATCAAATTTTGGTAAGTGGTCACATTTGTCTATGTGAACTACTAACGCATTTGATGTTCTATGAAATCTAACGTCGCGCTTATGTTCCTGTATCCTTGTTTTCAAACCTCTGCCCGTTTCCCTATATAAGATTTTGAACATCCAGAACATGGAATGCTATAAACTATGTTGTTTTCAGAAGTAATCCTTTCTTTATGTTTTAGAATTTCTCCAGTCTTCGCTCTGAAACTATCCCTACATTCAAACCTGAACGTGCTAAGAATTTTGAAATCGTAGTAGCTGCTTTCGAGTTCGGAATGGATATGTAGCGGTCTGATTTAGAATCGGGTTTTTCTTGACGTGTTTTCCTTTATAAATCTTCTCTGCCTTTTGTTTGAGCATGAATAGCCACCCTCGGGGATATTTAAGTGTTTCAAATCGTTTGCAGATATGATCTATTTCAGCATGTAGATATTCAGCACTGCAAATCCTAAATGCTCGTAAAAAGAAGCCGATCACAACGCCGCTTTTTGTTTTTCACTATGTCCAGAAAAATAATGAATGTAGTCCTCTTTGTTTGTTGGTTTTCTGTAAACCTTAAATTTTAGTCCATGATCAGTCCGAATGATTACGGTATCCAGGAATGCTAAAGAATTTTCACTTTCGATCTCTAAGGTGAATTGTATATTTTGGTCAACATTGTTGAGCCTCGTTAATTTTCTTCCAGATTCATGTTTTTGGGAACTGCTATAAAGACATCGTCGACGTATCGAACCCAGAAGCTATCCCGCCCCATGATTTCTTGGTATTTTCCTGTTCTAGACGCTCCATGTATAAACATGCGGCTACCGGGCTCAGGGGGATCCCATAGCAAGTCCTCTACATTGTACATACTCATTTCCTTCAAAAGTAAACGAACCAAAGTGCATGCACAATGTTACCAACCCTATGAAGTGTGATTTAGATAATGGAAGCGTATTTACATCAATCACGTCAACAGCGGATTTGATAGCTTTTAATGCTCCATCTATCGGCACATTTGTGAATAGAGATATTACGTCCAGGCTTGCAAGTTTCATGTTATTTATGTTTACGCCCTTCAGCCTATCCATGAGTTCTGATGTGTTCCTTAAATGGGTCCCACTTATCACTCCCAGGCATTTACTTAGTGGTTTAGCTAAGATTTTAGCCAGTTTATGGGGTGCACTGCCGATACCAGAAATTATAGGTCTCATGGGAATGTTTGGTTTGTGCACTTTTGGAAGTCCTTTTAGTTGGGGTGGTCTGGGGGCCTCCTCGATGAGATTTAGTAGCTTCTTTCCTTTTTCAGATTTTTTCAAAATTCTCCGTGCTTCTTTGTTGAATGATTTTGCTTCCTTTGCTGAATGCCCGTTCTTCGACTTCTTGTAAGTTTCTAAGTCATTGAGAAGATTCTTCATTTTTTCTTTGTAGGCTGAACTATCCATGATGATGACACCCCTCCCTTATCTGCCTGCGTCACAATTATGTTTTCATCGTTTGCAAGATCTTTTAAAGCTTTTAAATATCTGTTTGGAAGGGTTGATGTCTCTTTTTCGCCAGTGCATAGCAGCAAGCCAAAACACCTAGAATGAAACCTTTTTCTGTGTCACTATCGTTCCACCTGTAATTGCGATTCACGTGTTCCACGTGTTTACAGAAAAACCAACAAACAAAGAGGACTACATTCATTATTTTTCTGGACATAGTGAAAAAACAAAAAGCGGCGTTGTGATCGGCTTCTTTTTACGAGCATTTAGGATTTGCAGTGCTGAATATCTACATGCTGAAATAGATCATATCTGCAAACGATTTGAAACACTTAAATATCCCCGAGGGTGGCTATTCATGCTCAAACAAAAGGCAGAGAAGATTTATAAAGGAAAACACGTCAAGAAAAAACCCGATTCTAAATCAGACCGCTACATATCCATTCCGAACTCGAAAGCAGCTACTACGATTTCAAAATTCTTAGCACGTTCAGGTTTGAATGTAGGGATAGTTTCAGGAGCGAAGACTGGAGAAATTCTAAAACATAAAGAAAGGATTACTTCTGAAAACAACATAGTTTATAGCATTCCATGTTCTGGATGTTCAAAATCTTATATAGGGGAAACGGGCAGAGGTTTGAAAACAAGGATACAGGAACATAAGCGCGACGTTAGATTTCATAGAACATCAAATGCGTTAGTAGTTCACATAGACAAATGTGACCACTTACCAAAATTTGATAGCTCTGAAGTTTTAGCCGAAACGGAAAACAAGCAGATTAGGAAAACACTCGAAGCAGCCTTCATTTCAGTTCTTCCGAACACTAACCTTCGGTCAGGTTTTGTAAGTTGGGCGTCTTGGGGGCAAAACTAGCTATAAAAGAAAAAACATAAAACATTAAGCACGAGAACTGGAGAAGAAAAGAAATGGAAATCAAAATCATGTCCTGTCGAATCAGTTTGAAATATTGTGTCCTGCTGTGTGCTGAACTTTGTAATTTGATATTGATATTTTTATAATTTGGTATTACACTGATGAAGCTGTGCAACAGTGAAACGTTTGTAAATTAAATATAAATTAAATAACTTTCTGTGTGTTCACCTATATCACATTATGTCTGTGATAACCCCACATATATATATATATATATATATATATATATATATATGTTTCCTCATACTCCAGTCTGCAAAGTATGGCAGCAGGCCAGACAAGTCGGACCAGCCATCTAAAATTCTTGCACCGCCAGCCACAAAAAATTTGTACCAATATGCCATTTCCCAAGGAGAAAAACACACCCATTCCTACCCACACGATGCAATGCTACCTCTCTTATTAGTTAGTTAGTTAATAATTTTTATAAGGCTCACTCCTGTGTCTTTATAATCATTTATCCATTATTTGTTTGGTTTCCAGTGTCACCTTCCTCGCATAGCACCAGTCTCAAAAATTATCACCAGGTTGATAACATTCGCACCACACGCTCCTGTCTCCAAGGGCACTTGCACTGACGAGATCTCGTCGAAAATGCCATACTTTGCACACTTGCTTATACTCAAACGTGTCAGTTTATTTTAAACCCTCATCAGTGAGATTATGTCACAATCGTTCGTAAAACAGAAACAAGAACAGACAGCAAGCATGGCAGACATTTTTAAAATTAACCAAGTTTTACAGCATTACATAAACAACAGTCCCGCCCCCACAAAAAGAAACACAAAAACATACAATGGCAAATAGACATAATCAGGATAAATTTATGAATGAGGCTACTGAAACTACATATTAAAGGGAATGTGGCACCTGGGTGGAATCCTGGAATTTAGTGAAATTAGGCGTACTTTTAGCGAAAAATAATGAAACCACTCATGATTTCTCTGAAAATGTACAATAAGCCCAATATTTTGTTTCTAAAAATACCCCTCTAGAAAAAGAAATGAATATCAGCCTGTGGATGTCACGATCTGGCAACCACTACCATACTTGAAACGCTTCAAGGACTTCAATTGGCTGATGCTCATCGTGACATCAGCGATGTCGTCACACCAGCAATTCACAACAATGGCCGCCCGGCGACGGGCTGATGGGGGTCTGGTGTCAGGTAGGTCTTAGCTTTTTTCTATGGAAATATTGAGTTTCAAGACAAATTAAATATGGAGTACCGGGTTTTCCGACTTGCTTTACAACTTGGCTATCTCAGTTAAAATCACGTTGTGAAGGTGCCACATTCCCTTTAACAGATGAGAGTAATAAACAGGGCCTTGCATCAAAGAACAAATCACACTAACCACCAACACAGTCATGCTACCAACCCTCTACAACCCTCCAACGGGGCAACCCATCCCCACATTTTACCCATACCGCTTGTTTATCCCTCCCTTTGTTGTATATATATATATATATATATATATATATATATATATATATAACTTATATCCAGCAGCATGCAGTTACACATACATACAGCAGCAGGAGCTAGGAATTTGGGGTTCCTGATGGCTCATTTGGTTCATGGAAAATATTTCACTACTTCTAGAGTCCTCTGCCTTTGTGAGCCATGGTGTTTTATCTACATTTTTATTTGATTTTGTTCCCTGAATTTTTAAATTTTACTTGGGTGTTTTCCTATTGTCTATATGTTCGCCTCTTGCTCCTTTCACTGTGTTGATTCAGTTAATTGTCCGGTACTCGTACGATTGTCCTGCTTTGCATGTTTGTGTGGTACTGTATTTTTCGATTTTTTCCTACCACTGTTTTTTAATTTGGTTTTGTTGCACAAACACTTGGCTTTTACAGCCAACTTAACCTTGCATCCATACATACACAATTTAAAGATAGGGTATGAGAACTGCTTAATAATCCTTCAGTAATGCAGTTTTGAGAATTTCCCGTATTGTTCGTTTTTTTCCTGTATGGCTAACAAGAATCTATCTTTTCAGGTGGAACGGCAGCCTGCACTCAGAAAACTTGATATGGGTTTTTACTCTATGTTGTCTGTGGTGCTAAAAGCCAGCATACAACTGTATTCGAGTAAGTTTTAGGTCTGTCTATGTGGAATGTGTTGATAGTGTTATAAACTTGTGTTAACTCATCATCACTGTTTAGGGGAAAGTGGGGGGTCATGGACACCGCGGGTAAGACGGACACCCCCTGTTTGGGACGAACTGACAGCGTCACGACCGGGAAAAGCGTGTAATACGCTTCCTTTTAGCGCGCGTCGGTCGCATAGCAACGTTGGGTCCGGTGAGCTCTCTAGGTTTTATACAATTTTCATAATAGTAAAAACTGCAACTCATGTGTTTTTTTCACAATGGAATTCGTAAGGTCATTGCACGGATGTTTCTATAGTTACTTTATTGGTACTACGTAATATAGTTCTTCAAGATGTTACATTTTGTTCACCGCAGTCGCTGACTGTGTAATCGCAATAACGTCCGATTCATATCCAAGTTTGTTTAGGAAAAGCAAAGTGGGGTAAGACGGACATCACGTGTGGGGCAATATGGACATGGTGTCCATGTTATCCCGCACGAGAGTATATTTTATTTCATATACTATAAGCCTAAATTAGTAAATGCTGAAGGCTGGGGGCCGGGGACACATGGCCCGAAATGCTGGGGAACATATAATTAAATTTGGGGGTCATCCAGGGGCAGGTGTACCCGTCGACCATCATTGCCCCCTGAAATGGTCATGGTGCCCCCCTGAGAAATTGATGGGCCCCCTAAAGTGTCACTTCCAACCCCTCCCCTCAGGAGCGTGATGACGTTCTTCACTTTGGCAGTGTACATGCAAAGTAACATCGCGACTTATGAATTCTTTGGTTGCCGCCACCGAATGGAGCAGGGAAGCACACAGGAAAACTCTAAATGGTGTTTTTGTATAACAACAATTTTATCTGAACATCCTCACAGGTGAGGTGCCCTGAGACGGCAAAACATATTTATTGCAATCCAAACTGCGCTGACATTTCATCCTCCCCTACCCGTCCCGGCTGTGCTGGGCCGGTCGGTCACCAGGCATCGCAGCTTACAGCCGTCGAGCACGCCCGCTGGTGCCTTGCATTGTGGGCAGTGGGCTTGTTACATTGGAGTGAGTCTAGCTACTGGGCTTATATCTCCGTTTGTCAGAGACCGTACTTTCTACGTGACCTGATGGGACCCCACGTAACGAGCACAGCCGGAGACCGAACGCTCTTAACCTCTGCGAGGGAATTTCGCACTTAGGATTTTTTTGGAGGCGGGGGAGGAGGGGTTGGGGCGGCTAACGAGAGGGGGCAGCAGGCCGGTAGAGGGAGCGGTATTTTGCCTCAGGGGACGCACTTGTTCGCCCAAACTGCGGCCAATTTTCGCATCCTGGGGGGGGGGGTGAGAGCGGTGAATTGTTTGCTCCGCAGACCTAGTGTAATTTTTTAGGGGGCGGCTTGTTGGGTGCAGGGGCAGCAAAGTCGGTGTAGGGGGCGGCATGTTGGGTAGAGGGGCGGCAGTCAGTGTAGCACTGCCTTCAAAAGTCAAGTGAAGGCTCATCCTTTCCCTCGATGGGCGCCTTCGGCGCTCCACATGGATGGGAGCGGCACCTTGGAGCCAAAGCGTTTGGGGGGACCGGGCCCGCTGCCTCCCCCTGGTTGCGCGCCCGCCTCCCAGATCCGGATGGCGCCCCCCCGCAAGATACCCCGCCCCCTGATCGGCGATCCTGGATCAATCTATGCACAGTTCCACGACAGCCCTTGATACTTTTATCCACCGTCATTAAAAAAATTAAGAAAAGGCATGACCCCCTTTGACCCTTTGACGGAAAAACTAAGAAAATACCCCCTTCCCCGCGGCGGACGACAGTCGCCTAGTGGGTGGATGCAGATGGAAATATTCAAGGCCTGGTTCGATCACTTTGTTCATCTTGTCCATCTTTCCCCATGGGGTGACCATGTTACCCCATTAAATGGGCGAAATGGACTTTTGCTACTTTTTCTAAACTTTGCGCAAATTTTGATATGATAATTACAGACACATGGCTGCTTGCACAGTGGTAGATAAATGTCTGAAGTATCTCTACGGCCAAAATAGGAACGAAACAAGCTCATTAAGTCATCGAAAACTCACACCATCGTTACGGTGTCCGTGACCCCCCACTTTCCCCTATGTATTTATTAATAAGTGATTGTGTGACCGATGGAACCATATAAGCATCCATGTACATTTCACACATATATTCCCTCAATGAAAAGTCCTCACTTACAGTAGCCTGCAGAATATGTCAGGTTTAAACAAAATGTTGTTTGAGTATCATTGGGGCAGACCTATTAGTGGACCTTCCTACGGGCAACTTATGCCTATCTGACACTGACACTTGGAGGTAGCACTGATACACCAAGAGGGACGTGAAAGCACGGAAAATAATGACCATTGTCTTCAGTAGAGGTGGTTGGTGTACTACATAAGACAGCTACTCTGCTACTTGTGGACTCCCTCAATGGTAGGAGAATGGTGAGTCCAGTCTGTTACAAAGAAATAGCAAGTAGCGTACTTTAAGAATTTAAAACTGCTAAAGCTTCTGACATTCATTGAGGCAGACTGGTATCCAAGCGATCGAAGTGTTATTTTATGAGTAGACATAAAGGAGACTCAAAATTGGGTTCTGATTACAGACTGAAACATAAAATAGTGGGCGCAGTTACAGCTGCTTGCATCAGAGTAATTAATTTATTAACTTTAGAATGTTTGAACAGATTGATAGGCTGTTTTAATATTCCGGCATAGGAGTTCAATTTTCATAATATTTGGTTGGATTCCCTTTGGTTTTGTTGTTGGCTTCTTACAACAGAGGATTATAATGATATTTTGTGGCGTATGTTTTTGTTTATTTTTACATATTTTACAGCTCTCTCATGCAAAAAATATCGTTAGAAAAGGTGCTATCTGTGCCAGCAGAGTATGCAGGGTTCAGTGCATCTCCTGTGTAGCATATCCAGCTCAGCAAAAGAAGCTTAATAGCCTTCGATAAACTTTCCACAAGCATAACAACTGACTACCTACTTGGATAAGAATGTGCTCACTTTATATCAAAGATTATTTTTCAAGGAATGTGCTTAAACCACATTGAAAACTTTCCAGTAGTGCTTCTGTAGCACTTCATTATATATGTAGCTGTAACAGAGTAATGTGTAGCTGTTTTGTGATTTGGAAAAAATACTGCTGGTAGTGGTTGTGGTTTCATTCAGCCAGGGAAACGGGAGTAGCAGTAGCGGTTTCAAGAAATTGTTAGAGGCGCACGCCCCTGGTCTTTAGTGGCCTTCCTTTGCAATAGAGTGGAGTAGCAGTTTCAAGAATTTGGTAGCGGCGCCCACCTCTGGTCTTTAGTGAGCTGTCCTGAACGCCCTGTCAAGAAGCCTGCTGCATTCTGCACTCTGGCAATTACAAAGCGCTTACATACAGGGTCATGTACATGTTCCTCATAGTCTATTTTGCTCAGGGTTGGCATTTTTGCCAGTTGAGAGGGGTTTTTGCCGCCAGCCGCTTTTTACCGGTTTAAACCGGCAAAAAGTGCCAGAAAGTGGCAAAAACTTGTTCAGGCCAAATTTGACATTATTTATGGAAACTGAAGTTTAAGCGTTTTCCAATAGTTGTTACCAATATCAAACATGCCGATAATTACACTGTATTTCCGGTATTCTGATCATCTTGTTTAGCATTATATATTTTCTAGTCTTAGTATTAAGCCTTAGTGCAGCAAACGCCGATAGGATCGCATGCTATCCACATTTTAATCAGTTTAATTGTTAATCCCCGATAATATTATCAGCTAAATCAAACAGGGGCTAATTCTGATGTCTGGTGGTAGTCTAGATGAAATAAGACGGCTTTCCTGACTAGAAAGTCAGCCGCTCGAGCTCAGTAAGAATCTAGCCCATGCGTTGGGGTCTCCTATGCAGTTCTCCATCGGAGGCAAGGCACCCACATTTTAGGTGCACGACATATTACTGCGAAGACCGTAATTATTTTACGTGTCGTATTTGGTGACAATTTTGAGTCTTCTTCAACGCCGAACAGTGGCGAACATAAGAAAGGGTACAAGCTGGGGATTCCCAAGCCCTCCGAGTGACTGGTGTACAGGATCTTTTATGGCGAATGACATTATTTCAGCCTGAATACATGGAAACTGCATTATTAGCAGTACTTTTGAGCTTCTGTAAGCTATACTTATCAAGTGAAGATCAGCATTGACTGACCTGTTCTGGTTAAAATATTCACCTTTTTCAAACATGTTGTCTCCTCGAGCTACTTTGTTCGTCTCTTCTGATCATAAGCTCTCAAACCTAGTGGCTTGTACCCCCAGTGGTCGGTTATACCATACATTTATCTCTTCGCAGGCGCACACCCAGGATTTTCATTTGGGGGCGGCAGGCTGATGGGGGGGGCGGCGGCATGTCACGCGCAGGATTTCTTTGCCTGGTGAGGAGTCGGCAGTTTCGAAACAGGGGCGGCTTGAATCACATATTGGGCGAATGCTTCAATGCAGGGGCGGCACGCTAGGGCAGGGACGGCAAACTGAGAGTAGAACTGGTACTAAAAGCCAGATCAGGCTCATTTCTGCCCTCCATGGGTGCCCGCATCTGCCCCCTTGGGTGGGCTGCTGACTCTTTGAATAAAATAACTGAAATAAATTATATAAAATAAGATAAGGTTGAATGGACCAAATTGTTATCTAATTATAGGGGCATTCCAGGACAGATCGACCAAGTCTTGACACCACCATATCTAGAAAAAATCTGAAACTTTGTCTCTGGGGTATTTTTGGGCCAGAAACACGCCTGTGAGAATCTTAGCCCCCTCCGATCAACGGGGACCGAGTTATAGCCCGAAGCATTTTCGGGAGGTCACCCTGTAGACTCATATTTGATGCTTCATAAATCAAAAACGCGTAGCCTGATTAACAAGTTTTGTATATCATTGAATTTGTCCTAAACTATACTTTAGTTTGGAAAAGAAAATTTCGAAATTTGAAAATTTTTGACTTTTAATTTGTTTGACCTTTTATTTTTGACCTAGCTTGAACTTTTCGCAGTTAAAATTGCCCTTTTAGACACCTCAAAAATTTTGATTCATAAAATATATTTCGATAGAAAAAATAAAAAAATGCGTTCTTGCTATAAATCCCAAATATTTAGCACCTAAGGTAGGTATGCAGACGGTTTTTGACCTCTGCGGTAGTACAGTCGTATGTTTAACACCGCAAACGAAGCGATTGCTTTTGTAATCTGTTGCTTGCAATCATATGACATTGTTTTTACGAAATTTGTATCGTGCAAGTGTCAAAATATATGAGAATTAACACGTGCCCACACAAGGGGGTGGCAACCGACCTCTTCAGGTTTCTACAGGTAGTAAGAAAAACACTTTCGCGCAGCGCCACCGCACTCCATCTATCTCTAATACAACATTTTGCAACTTCCGGAAAAATTTTAGCTCTGGGTCATACCAGGTCAAGATACGTTACCTCGAAAAACTTTGGGAAGTGCATCAATAATATCAAAATTAGCCTATCGTGGTTAGATTCACATTTCATAGTAAGGTCGCCGAGCAAGATAATTTTTCATAGCAGGATTTCTATGTCGATAACCGGGAGCAGGGTCAGGGTCATGACCTTTCCATTAGAAATACATGGGGCAATTGGTAAATTTTGATAACTTGAGAGAATTTAGAATTGTCGAGAATTGCGGTGGATGTTTTATTTTCACGTTGTCGTGTCTGGCTTGCCACTGCACTTTGATTAATTTTCTTCTTACCATACAGACCTAGGAAAGCCTGGCTCCAGGTCAAAGCAGATTAATTTTGGCATTTGACTAGGCAATATTATAAGATACATAATCCGTTTCGGCCCAACAAGAGTGTTCCAATGGTGCTAAACATTTCTTTCTACGGTTCTCCTCTGTCACCTATTATGCCACAAAATTTAGGTTTCCACTTAGTTCCTGTAAGAAATACAGTGACCTAGAGCAACCTCAAAGGTGACATGGCCAAACGATTGTATGCAACATATTTGGTAGTGATTAAAACTGGCTGCTTAGCAGCATCACTCCCAGTGCACTGTGTAATTATTCATCTGGGATTCTGGGATCCGTGTCAGCTATGAAATGATCACTTTGTAAAAATATAATGAGGAAACCTGTTCAAGTGACCAAGTCGAATGCGTTACAATTTCAGGACATTTTTTTCGCATATATGAGCAGATTCAAATTACTTTTTGGGAATGAAAGCCTTTCAGACACGTTTGTTTACGTTGCATGAATCCTCTCAAACGTATGCTGTGCTGCACTGTGTCACCTTGTATTGATACTATTTTTCTATCTCGGGGGACGATGTAATTGTGTGAGTTAGTGGTGCTCAGAGGATAAGTTATAATTGTTTCATTTATGGATAAACTCGCGACATCTTTGAAAATTTTCGTTTAAGGCTGAAAGGTCCATTATTAATAACTTCATTTGCCCTCGTCTCCCTCGAAACAATGGATCCCTTTCTATCACTTTTAATGGCCGCAATTTTTATTTTTATAAATATTTTCCAAGTTGTTCCCAGTTCAGTTTTAGGAGTAGGTGTCTCACTAGAGTCATCAAGGGACTTTTTACGGAGATCCCGACCCCACCACCCAAACGAGCAACTCCCACGATAAAGTGTTAATCAATGAACCAAAGTTGAAAGTCCCACAAGGCATAACGACGACAGTCTACCTCAGGTCATCCCCCTCACCAGTCAGTTGCCAGCTGGCCTTCAGTATTTACGGTACCTACCACCTCCCAGTTGACCTTAATTATTTTTCCAGAAGTAGCAAAATGTTGTATTAGAGATAGATTGAGTATGGTGGCGCTGCGCTAAGGTGTTTTTTTTACTACCTATAGAGACCTGAGGAGACCGGTTGCCCACCCTCTCGGGTGAGCGCGTGTTAATTGTCATAAATTCTGACACTTGCACGATGAAAACTTCGTAAAGACAAAGCAGTATGATTGCCTGCAACTGATTACAAAAACAATCCCTATCTTTGCGGCGTTAAACATAAGGCTGTACTACCGCAGTGGTCAAAAACCGTCTACATACCTACCTTAGGTGCTAAATATTTGGAACTTATAGCAAGAACGCATTTTTTTATTTTTTCTATCGAAAGATATTTTATGAATCAAAATTTTTGAGGTGTCTAAAAGGGCAATTTAAACTGCGAAAAGGTCAAACTAGGTCACAAAAGAAAATGTCAAGCAAATTAAAAGGAAAAAATTTTCAATTTTTGAATTTTTTTTAAATAGAGTTTAGCTTGTTAATCAGGCTATGCGTTTTTGAGTTATGAACATCAAAGATGAGTCTACAGTGTGACCTCCCGAAAATGTCTCGGGCTATAACTCGGTCACCGTTGATCCGAGGGGGCTAAGATTCTCACAGGCGTGTTTCTGGCCCAAAAATACCCCGGAGACAAAGTTTCAGATTTTTTTCTAGACATGGTGGTGTCAAATTGAAATATTTTTGGTCGTTTTGTCCTGGAATGCCCCAATATGCATACGATTTCTTGCGATTAGACAACAAATCTTTATATTGACATACCTACATTTTTGATGTGGCATTTCACTAGTGGCGTCATCTAAAATGTATGTACCCGTTCCTAACTAACAATCCATTGTAAAAAAAATCCTTCATATCAGAACGATGAGGTCACTTGGGGATCCAGGCGGTCCGTTTAGGGGCGGGGCAAACTAATCACCAAAAAACTGATCACTTGGGGCCGGTTGGCCTAGTGGCTTCGTTGCCAGTCTTCGGATCGGATAGCATGGGTTAACGTGGGTTCAATCTCCACGGCGGGAAACCACCTTCCGTGTCCGATCTGACCCGGTGGAGAGGATCCTTATCCTCCACGCCCATTGACGGGGGATAACGTACGGGTCACACCTGACCTCAGTTCAGGTCAAATCCTTAATTTGACCTAGCAAGATCATATTATATAATTGGATCTGGCTTGCAGCGAGGATTCATATCGTTCAAATCGTTTTGCTCTATCTTTACTTGTTCAGATGTAATGGCCGAAAAACTTAATTTACATGTTATCCCTCTTACGGCATGTTTTGACCTCTAGTGACCTTAAACTTGACCTGACAAAAAATGTTCCAAATATTTTCGATGGAGAAGTGGATGGGCTATCCAACGACGTTTATCGTTCTTTGCTACCTAGCGCAGTTTTCGAGATCTTAGGGGGGCGGGTACCCGCCCCCGTCAAGGCGAAGGTGGCTCAGAACCCCCGTCAATGCGCATGTTAAACACCCACGCCAATACTCCCTGGAATTGGGCAAGTGTGCCTGTTGAGAGTGGCCTTAAATAAATAAATAAAAAAACCTGATAACAAAAAACATGTCGCACAACCTAAATGGAAGCTGATTGCTTCTAAACTTACTTGCTACCGGTCTGTGGGGGGGGCGAAAACACTATTTCCGACTTTATAGGGCTGGCTTCTTCTCTTCCTTTGGATCTGCCAATGGATTGTTTCCAGTCATAAGAGACCAATCGGTTTGAACAGATTATTGAAGTTGTGTGATGAAATGGAAGAAGAGAGTGCTGAAGCCTCCTAATACACAGTAATAAACGTTTTGACCCCAGAAGATGCCCTTACATTCATATCCAACGCCAACATCAGGCAGTATTTAGTATTTGGTGTTTTTGCCACTTTTTGCCACCGGGCTTATGCCAGCTGGTTTAAACCGGTTTAAACCAGTGGTTCAAATCACTTTCTGCCGGCTGCTGCCAACCTGTTTTGCTATACGCATCTATCTCTTCTTCGTTGCATATGTTCTAGTCATCATTTATATATTATTTGGTCTGCAGAAAATGATATTTTGTGTGAAAAATATGCATGTCCAACTCTAAGGGTTTTGTTTCCATTGTATTTGTCTCAAGTGGCGATCTTCTTTCTCTTGCAGGTTCCCATAACGTCCTAGAGTAAAAGGGAAGTGGCTCATAGCTTGTCGAAGGGAAGCTGTGGAAAACAACTCGGGAGTATGTATTCGGCATTTTCCCTAGGAGAACCTTTCGTGCACTTCATCTGAAAGGATACGACTCAAGGGAGTAGCAGTGCCTACTCTGCAGGTGAGTACATATACCGCTGAAAGGTGACCTTGATTGTTTGTTCCTGCGCTTTTGGCTTCTTTCTGATTTTTTGCCTTTTAATATCGTTTTTGTTTCTCCTTTTTTGCTTTTTCGTTAATACGTTTTGTCTATTCCTCTTGCTCTTGCTCTCTCTCTCTTGCTCTCTCTCTCTTGCTCTCTCTCTCTTGCTCTCTCTCTCTGCTCTCTCTCTTGCTCTCTCTTTTGCTCTCTACTCTCTCTCTCTCTCTCTCTCTCTCTCTCTCTCTCTCTCTCTCTCTGACGGGGGTTAAGTTAAGCTCTCTAAAGCTTCTTAAACGCATTGGCGATGCCACATGACTCTGACAGATGGTGCGTCCATCAGTCCCTAAACCAGAAATTATTCACCTGCCTAAAAATTGTGTACTGTGACTGTTTGCCCCCGTGCTGGCCTGGAAGTGCCGATGGCGGCAGGTATCATCCCAACCTCACGCTTTGGACGCGCCGATGGAGTCTTCAGAGAGCTGGTTCCTGATAATAGCTGTAAATACTCGCGTTGGATGTACTCTTGGAAGCTCCTCAACGTGCATCTTATATAAATAAGTGGCAAACAACGTACCTCAAAATCATTTTCACAATACTTTCTTTGTGTAACGTTCAGATCGTGGAGAACACTGAATGCACATCGTGTAATGACTGTGCTCGAATCAGCAGAGTTCAATGAAATATTATTATGATGGTAGAGTTTAAGGACAACTCTGCTCGACTGAAATTCATTTCGCTGTATAATAAATAGAAATTGCTACAACTTGGTTGTGTTCGTTTTCAATAGATCACATACATACCATTTCGGTATTACGATATCGGAAAGCTTTGGAAAATGTTATTCGTATCGATGCCACCTGGAACTGCTAACCTCCGTTGCTTTATAGTTTTCGACCCTAATTTGGTTCAATTAGAATACGTTGAGTATGTAGGAAGCTGTGTATATACGAAGCGGGAGTGACCATTATCCGATTTGGCTGTGGTCTGAGATCTCCCACCTAGGGACAAGGACGCCTAGATGGAACCTCCGTAGGGCGGACTCGGATGGTTTCACCGCTGATTGTTTCCTCGATACTGTACAGGAGGAAGGCAGACCCGCAACCACGTTCTACGAAGAAATGAGTGCTCTTGTTATCGAATCTGCTAATGCGTTCTTCCCCAAGACGATCTCGCTGTTTCGGCGCATTCCTGTGCCGTGGTGGACGGAGGAGTGTAGCCGCGCCATTAGAGAACGACGGCCCTACTTTGAAATTTTCAAAAGACAGTCAACCACTCTCAACCTTATACGATTTCGACGTGCTAAAGCATTAGCGAGACGCACGGTAAGAGAAGCAAAACGCAATTCTTGGACATTCTATGTTGACACGATCAATAGGCTTACATCTCTGGCAACGATCTGGTATCGAATACATCGTCTGTCAGGGCGCAGCTGCGCATTGTCTCTACCTGTTTTATCGGGGCCCAGCGCACAATCACCAACCCCACAGAAGTGGCCAATACCTTTGGAAGGGCCTGGGCTGCACGCTAGCGGATTGTGTGCACTGATCCTAGGTTTGTCCGACTCAGACGACAGAGAGAACGTGTTCCGGTGAATTTTAGATCACATGATGAACTTTCTTTAAATGAACCTTTTACAATAGTAGAACTGCAAACCGCGCTTTCACGAGCTAAGAGCACTGCGGTAGGACCAGATGGTATTCATATAGAGATGTTGAGGAACCTTAGTAAGCAATCTGCCTCTGTTCTACTGGCTTCCTTTAGCTCACTGTATGCTTCACACGAGTTTCCCAGCGCCTGGAGAGACGCAGTCATCATCCCAGGTTTAAAGCCTGACAAGAATGGTAATTACCCTTTTCACTATCGTCCGATCGCTTTGACGCCTTGTGTGTGTGTAAACTTCTGGAACGTATAGTGAATGCGCGCCTGGTGTGGTTCCTGGAGACCACCGGTTTCTTTTCAAACGCTCAGTGTGACTTTCCTGCGGGGCAATCCACCACTGACCACCTCGTATCTCTTGACTCATAAATACGCCGTTCATTCACCTCAAAACAACATGTTTTTGCCCTGTTCTCTGACATTTGAAAGGCCTACGACACAACCTGGCGCCACACAATTTTAGAAAAAGTACACAAAGCTGGAATCAGGGGCCATACGGGACATTTCATCGAGAACTGTATGAAAGGACGAAACTTCCGCGTTAAAGGGAGTGTCCCACTTGTATAATGTGTTTTAAACTGAAATAGCAGTTTAGTAGAGCGTGCTGGGAAATCACTTTTGGCATATTCAGTTTTACTCAAACCTCTGTGCATAAAACTTCCGCACACTTTAAAGTTCAAAATAAAGGGACCTATTGGCTTATTTCAAACCCTAAAGGAATACCTTCCAAATGGTTGCGATAATCTGATTGGTCCTCAGGCCTGAGCCCAGCCCACTAGCGGAAAATGTCATGCTAACGAGTGAGCCAGCTTGCGATATGCCCGTTTGAAGGTGCGACAAAGCTGGCGCAACACAATCGTTTGATTCGGCCACAACACGTTCACCTAATTAGAGAAGACTTCCCAGTTCCTTCTCTAAAAAGAAGGTACGTACCTACTCACTTTTTATTTTATTGATGCTTATAGTTTTATTAGCTTGGCATGTCTGCAGATTGTAGTGAGATGTTAAAATTTTTGGGGACCGAGATTTGTCTAGAATAAAGTTAATATCACATGTGGTCCCGCTTATTAGGCTGCTTTTTGTATGATTTTGTCTTGCTTGCTCTTTCTCTATCTGATTCTTGATCCTCATTTCTGCTGTCCTACTATCATAAATAAAAAAGAAAGAAATGAATTGATGATGATGATGAACTGAATATTGAGTTACGTAAGCATTATTAATTATTAAGCATTATCATTAAGCATCGTGCCATGGTGCATGAGCTCATTTAGTCTTGCTATGTTCATTTCTTTCTTGTATCGCTGTTTTTGCTTTTTCTCGCTGCTCTTGTGCTGTTCCATTTCACTCCAACTTTTGTTTATGCTTTTTTGTTTGCTTTATGCATGCTTAGTGTCATCTTTGCTCTCATTCCTCCGTGTTATTTTCTTCGTCCTGTTTATGCGCTTTTGGCTTCCTGCTTATGGCTCTTGTTTTTGCTTCATTAATTGCCACTATTATTTGTTCTTATCCTGCACAAAGTATGTGAATCTGGGTGTTTTATTCGTTTGTGACTAACATTAACATCGTATGTGGGCCCACAACTTCAAACTAATTTATAATTATAATTTTTTTGTTTTTCTTTTCGTCATTTGATTTGTTTTGTTAGGCGAGTTTCGGATTATCTGTCTGCTCATTTTGTTTTGTATTGCTTCTCTCTTTTTCCTTTTCTGCATTGTTTTTGTGTTATTTCTACTGACAATCATTATCATTATTTGTCCTAATCTCCTAACATACTAATCTTGTACTGTACTGTATGACTATCGCTTGCCTCTCTCGCATATTTCTTGTCTGCTGTTCATGTCCTTTGCGTCTCTTTAGCTGTTGATATGGAAAAATGAAATATTAAAAAATGGAATTAAAAGTTCTCCTTTTCATAATCATTTAATGGTCATCTCTGGGTACAGTATTCATTTTTGGTTTGGGGAGGGGGAATTTCTGGAATCCCATTAAAATGAGGGTTCTTAACCCTCGCCCCACCGGGGGGCCATCGATGGCCCCCCTAAGGTTTTCCGGGATAGCAGAAAAACGACGAGGCGCAGCACCGCGGTTGAGGGTTCTACCTCTCACTGCATCATTTTCCCATCATCCCTGAAATTTTTTACCCCGGGTCGCTCAAGGTCAGGTCACCAGACGAGGTCAACCAAGGTCACCTCACTTCACCTTTAGAGCTCTGTAAGAGCTACATTTCAAAGTCGATCGATTTGAAACTTCCTACACTTCATGACCCCTCCAGGGTCTACAAGGTGTATATCCGGGATTTTTCGATTTTGTGCCCTGAGGTCAGGTCACGAGGCGACCTCTCCCATTGGAAAAGCATGGGGAAAAGCTATTTCATGATATAAAAGCCACAAAAATGATTGCAAATACTCAAACTGCTCAGAACAACGTTTTTGGACACCCTTTCACGGATCCCAGGGGTAATATTTGCCCTTTGACTTTTCCAAGGTCATCCAAGGTCACCAGAGGTCAAAAACAGTATTTTGACAATAACTTTTGACCTAATTGAGCTAGAGCGGTGAAACAAACACCATCGTGTTTGTCTTGTCACTGGCTTTCATTTGATATACGGCAAGGTCACTTTTTGACCTTTCGTGACCTCAGGTCATATTAGGTCACGAGGTGACCTCTGGTGGTCAAACCACTGGCGTAAGGTCCTTACGTTCCACATAGCGGAAAAAGTACTGGCAATTTGCTATCAAATGTACTTTACCAGGCCTCAATAGCTCTAATGACATAAGAGTTATGCCCAGTTGGCTTAATCATTGCATATTTGAGTGAAAATAGCCGATCTTGACCTAATTTGACCTCTGGAGGTCAAACCATTGACCTGAGCACTAAAACATGCGAAGTAACTTCTTACTGAATTCACGCGAGCTTTCTATTGCACTTTGCAGATTTGCGCTAACGCCCATATTTTCGGAGTTAGAGGGGGCATCGATGGCCCCCCGGTGGGGTGAAGGTGGCGCCGGACCCCCGGTGGGGCGCGGGTTAAAATATAATTCAAATGTGATTGAACTGGACATTGGGCACAATAAATTTGTATGTAATTGATGATGCAGTCCATCTCAGTTCGAAACCAGGCTATCTAAGTTCTAAACACATAATGAAGGAATAAGATGTTGCATGATAGAAATACTAAAGAAAAGTAATCTCAACACATCCTAGATATAAAAATGAAGGTGTATCATCAATATTGCTTAGTGCAGCAAAGATGATTGGATGGCATGATCTTATCATGAAGATCACATGCTAGGATATCAATATTTTTATAGCTTACTCGGGTTCAGGGCCCTGCAGCCAATGGCGATGCAGCAGAACTTTCACAGGGGGCAATGGACCTGGGCTGGTGCTGACCGGGGAGGCGAATTTTGAGTATATTCTGTACCTGACAGCCTTTATGACCATTGACCCCAAAATTCAATGGGGGATGGCCCCCTGGTTGGTCAACAGAGGGACGCGTCCCCCTGTACCCCCACCCTCCAGCTTTCGGCACCCACGCCTGCAGCTTCCCTGAACAAGGATCTAGTTGGCTCCCTATAAACCCTTCCAACAGGAAAAGAGTAGGCAAGGCCATATGACCCTGGCAGTTGGTTTCTGGATAAGCCCCAAAAATTATATCAATATTTGGATGTCTCACGAAGCTTGTAAATATTTTGATATATGCATAACATATTTTGATGAAGTGATTTCCAATATTGATAGATTTTGGAGTGCTGGGGCAAGAAACATAATTAAAAGTTGACTGGCCTGCCACCCCAAATCCTAAAAATATGCCTAAAAATATACTGGCCTGCCTCCCCAAATCTTGGATGCAAAATACCACTTGATGATTATACATTATATTATATTTTTGGGCCCATTATGCATTTGGGCACAGTCCATCAGGATCAGGTAGGTCAAGCCAAATCATTATTGATAATGTGGCTAGATATGAAATATATGTCTGATTGCTCTAGCATGTCTCTGATTATTACTCCATATCAAATGAAGGACTGTGCCCAAAAATATAATTCCAGTGGTATTTTATGTCCACATGTATTTTGCTAATTTCACCTTGACCTGAGCTCAGGTCAGGTCCAATCTAATCCTAAATTTGACCCAATTTGACATAGGAAGGTCATATTTTATCCCGGTTCGGCTTGCTATGAAGGTTCCTTGGGTCTAAATTGTTAATATATAAATGAAGATCACGAGAATCACGCTAAATAGCGAAAAAACGCTAAACGGCAATAAATAGCTTGTCCAGCTTTCGATAGAAAAAAATCAGGTCACATTTGAGGTAACTATGGGTCAAGGCACGCCACCACAGGGATATCATGTGGCCTAAAGTTTTCTTTCATTACCTCTGAACTAGCAAAGACAGAGCAAAACAATTTCGGCCATCGGAATACTCAAAGCGAGATGAATGGAATGATATATGATATAACCTTTCTGGGTCAAATAAGGTAAATATAATATTTGACCCGACCTGAGGTCAGCTCAAGGTCAGATTAGGTCAAAATGCATATCATTAGAGCAACAAGGATGAGGTAAACCTAATACCGTTAAAACAAATGTTTTACCACCATCTGTAACAAAAATTAATAATGACACCTAATTATGCTAATTTCCACAACATATTTCACCTGTTACAGTTCTAACTAAGTTACTTCAATATTCATAGCATGTAGTCATGAATGCATGGTGTGGCGAGCCACCCCTGCTGCCACGGCCCAGAGCTGGCCCGAGACGTCGGCCGCGCCGCGTTTTGATGACTTTGCATCCGGTGTCCAGTGCTCTGGCACAGCGAGCGACGGCCCAGGCAGGTGATGTCATGCGTATGACTTCTGTAACCCGGTGCTTCTACAGTTGCCTGATGAAAACTTTCATCAGTTTCTGACGTTGCTGTGACGTCTATCTTTTTCACAAATCCAGTGATTTCATTGGCGTGTGTGGTGGGCGTCCACTTCCCTGTTGTTTCGGTGAGATGGACATATGTAACTGGCTACCCGCTGTTGTCTCGGGGGAGTGCGCTTAGAACCGTCTTCACCAGCGGACCTCTGCAGTCAGGCGCCGGCGACGGTCGGCATCGCGTCAGACAGCATCAGACCACGCCAGGTCACGCTGGATTAGGCTAGGTCACCGTTAATCACGCTTGTAGAAGATAGGTTGACAGAGAGTGAGTGATCTGTAGCGACGCGTATTCTTATTCGACACCTCTACGTATATTAATTGGCGCTGCCATTCCGAGTGAAGACCGACTGCTTTAATACCTGTTGGACTTATATTCATCGCTGCTATAACCTGCCTTTACACAACGCGAGGCAATACAGAAGAAAGAGGAACCAACATCTTTTTCATCATATAATGGCGCGACGAGGTCTTACCACTAAAACTTAATCACAGCCGAGTGAAACATTTTCACGACAAATTGGCACCGTGACCCGTGATAAAATTGGACACCGAGAAAAATTGAAAATTCGCCAACAAGTACTTCAAGGACTTCAGTTTTCCAGCTACGCCGGGAAACATCTTTCAACACTTCTCTGTCAACTTTACAAGCTGGTTCATCGAGATCTTCAATTCTATCGTCGAGTTTATCAGTTCCAGGATTCATCTCAACTAGAGGTCATCACCGTTTTCTGCGACAGCCATCCCAAGTTCTTCGTTTTTCAAGTTGTCACTTCACTTCTTATTCAAGATTCAACTCTTCAAGATATTTTTTCAGGCTGCAAGGCACTTCAAATTTTTTTCAGGCTGCAAGGCACTTCAAATTTTTTTCAGGCTTCAAGGACTTCAACTCATCATTCATCTAGTTCTTCGTGGTCATCCAACATTTCATCCGACATCAGGAACATCGTTCTACTGCTCCAGCCAATTTCTTTTTCAGGTTAAGAGTGCTTCATTACAGCATTCTTCATCTTCTTCATCGTAGCATTCTACATTTTCAGTACTGTGTGGACAGCATCTCCGGTTCATCCACCGGTGAACAACGGCAACTGGCATCTTCGCCTTCAGTCTTCTGACATCATCTCATCAGCTACAAGTAAGGTGATTCCTTATCCATCCTTAACTGTTGAATCTTCATAAGCTGTTGTTATATTGTGTTGAAATTTTGCATAATTTGAATCATGGCCGAACAAACTCTTGTTGAAACAATGAAAGATATTTCGATGGAAATTCGAGTTTAAGGTCTCACACAGCACGTTCGATCATTTTCTGGGGAAAGTTCCAACAAATTTCATGACTGGGCAAGAGATATGGATTCGATAGCCTGCACAGCCGATGATAAGCGGATGAAAATTCTGGCTACTAGAACATTGAGCGGACCCGCAGGAAAATTTGCCTGCAGACTGATCACTCAAAATCCTAACATCACGTGGCTGGAACTAAGGAGACAGTTGAGAGACAGATACAGTGATCTTAAAGACCCGTACTGTGCGAGGGAAAAACTTCAAAAAATCAGACAAAAGAAGGGTGAGCTGATGCAAAACTTCTCAGAACGTCTCCAAGACGTTGCAAGTGAGGTCTTTGATGACCCAAACAGTGCAGACTCACAAAGAACACTTGTAGAAGTGTTCCAAAAAGGCGTATCTGATGATCGCCTCGCCCGAGCCCTCATTCGGAAAAAGTTCTCAACCCTTCAGGATGCAGTAAAATTTGCTAGTGAAGAACAGCAAACCGACAGGACTTTCGAACTTTGCAGAGGAAAACTCGATACTGAGGAGCCCATGGAGATTGATGTGGTTCGTAACGACTCCCAAAACGACAGGATAGAGAAATTGGAGAAATGTTTGTCAGATGTTGGATCAAAACTAGATAAACTGACCAAAAATGTTGTGAAAAATCAGAAAACCAACCCTACGTATCAGCCATCAAACCAGACGCATCCCCAGCAAAGACGCCAATACCAGGCGCAACCCCAGAACCAACGCCCATTCCAAAGGCAACAACGCCCCAACCAGTGGCAGAGGCGACCTCAGAGTCAGCCTCCAAGAGCCCCATGTCAGCACCAACAAGCTTTTCAGCCGGGGACAGAGCCAAACCAGCCCCCCTCAAAGATATCAATGGACACCAGACGGTCGTCCGATCTGTGCGTTCTGCCAAAAAGTTGGACACACTCAGCGAGTGTGCAGGGCGAAACAAGCTAACTTAGCTGCCCAACAACAGTCGGAAAACTAAGATGTCCTTCTGTTACCAGGACCGAACAGTTGGAAACCCCTGATCCCGATGGTCCTAGGGACAATATTGCTAGAATCTACATCAAACAGGACACTCCTATGTGCTGGACATATCTTGGAAATCGAAAAGCCTATACCCTTGTCGACACTGGAGCCGACATTTCGATCGTTTCAAAAGAATTCTTTGACAAAATCTGTTCAAAGCATGTCTCTGACTTCACAACAAATTGTGCCCCTCTCGAGTCAGTAACTGGTCACAAGTTAAAAAATTTTGGAACAGCACAACTGCCAGTAGAAGTCTCAAAATTCTGCAGAAAATTCAAGTTTCAAATTGTGAAAGGTCTCAGACACTCATGCATCTTGGGAAATGACTTTCTCAGTGAGTTTGGTGTAAAACTTGATTTTGGAAAGAAAACCATGAACATCCACAACAATGTCATCCCACTGAGACCACAACGCCTCAACTGTCAGTCCATCACCTCATTGGTGAGGCTGCCTGAGAAAACTACCATCCCAGCGCAGTCATATGTTGAAGTACCTGCGTACATCAACAGAGTCCAACTCATCGATCAGGACTGTACAGTGCAGCCACTGAACAACACCCCATATTTCTGTGAGGAACCAGGACTCTTGGTACTAAACTCAGTGAGCCGCCCAAACCAAAAAGGTCACTTACCAGCAGTGATCGTCAACACGACCACTCGTGACTATACTCTTCCGCCTCGCCAGGTCATTGGACTTGCCGAAGTAGTAGAGACGTCAGAGATCAATAGCATTCAGGAAAATACACCCAATGAACAACCCCAAGAAAGTTCACATCCTGATCTGGATCCTGCGATGAAAATCCAAACAGCTGATCTCTCTCACGTGCCTGAGAGCCAGAAACAGCTGATCGAACTACTTATCGAACAAAACTCGGATCTTTTTGCGAAAAGTGAAACCGATCTCGGTCGAACGGACCTTGTGAAAATGAAAATTGACACAGGAAATCACCCTCCTATCAAACAACGGCCCTATCGCCTCCCATTCAGTCAACGTCAGATGGTAGAGGATCACCTCAATGAGCTTCTGAAAGCAGGTGTGATCCAACCCAGTCAGAGCCCGTGGGCTAGTCCAATCGTCATTGTCGAGAAGAAAGATGGAGGAAAACGTTACTGTGTAGATTACCGAAAACCCAATCAGGTGACTGTCAAAAACAGCTATCCGCTTCCACGCATCGATGACATCTTGGCATCCCTTGAAGGATCGAAATACTTCACTTCTCTTGACCTCAAAAGTGGATATTGGCAAATTGCTATGGCTGACCAAGATTCTATAGATAGAACCGCATTTACATGCTTCCTAGGACTCTTTGAGTTTAATTGTCTTCCATTTGGTCTCACCAACGCTCCAGGACTGTTCTCTGAGCTAATGAACAAGGTTCTGCACGGAATTCAGCATAAGTACGCTTTGGCATACCTAGATGACGTCATAAT
The DNA here is from genome assembly GCA_034440635.1 of Lepas anatifera. Lineage (NCBI taxonomy): Eukaryota > Metazoa > Arthropoda > Thecostraca > Lepadidae > Lepas > Lepas anatifera. The sequence continues at coordinate 120,895 of JAOTON010000798.1, read as the reverse complement.
CTTCTCAAAGACATTTGAAGAGCACCTAGAGCACATTGAAGAAGTCTTCAGCAGGCTTCGCCAGGCTGGCCTAAAATTGAAAATGTCAAAGTGTGACTTTCTGAAACAAGAAGTCAAGTACTTGGGCCACATCGTGTCGGCCAGTGGCATTCAGCCTGACCCGTCAAAAGTCGAAGTCATACGAAATCTATCACCTCCAACTACCGTGAAGGGTGTGCGTTCTTTCATTGGCATGTGCTCCTACTACCGACGTTTCATTCCAAACTTTGCAAAAATTGCAAAACCCCTCACTGAACTCACAAAGAAACATGCTCGTTTCATTTGGACAGATGAATGTCAAGAAGCGTTCGAATCTTTGAGAATTGTCCTCACTGAAGCCCCCATTTTGGCTTATCCTGACACAAACAAGCCGTACAGATTGTACACGGACAGCTCAAATCACTCAATCGGGGCTGCCCTCGTTCAAGAAACGGATGAACAAGGTGAGCGTGTAATCCAATACCTGTCCCATCAGCTTAGTAAAACTCAGCAAAATTGGCCAATCATCGAGAAAGAAGCGTATGCTATTGTGTATGCTGTTCAGAAATTACGTCCTTATCTATTTGGCTCAAAATTCACAATCATGACGGATCACAAGCCCCTGAAGCATTTGTTTACTGCTGAGATGCGAAATCCACGCATTCAGCGTTGGGCCATCATTCTGGATGAATATGGCTGCGATATTAAGTACGTCACTGGTCGTCAAAACATAGTGGCTGATAGTCTTTCCAGGCTAGAACCTCCGAACGAGGTCAACATTATTGATTCTGATCATGCACCTCCAGTGCAACTGGATCCAACAGTCGAACCTTGCCCGACTGATGAGAAAGCCGATCACAAGGAGAAGTTCAAAGAGTTCTTAGAAAAGCACCCAGATCTCGAAACTCTTCAAAGTGAAGACGAGTATATTCAAAGGATCATACAGATCCTGCAAAATCCAGAAGATCCGAATTATCAGGACGCATTCAAACATTATGTGGTTTTGGACAACATTCTGTATCGTATTTCAGATACATCAAAATGCAACCCTCATCCTGGACTTCAGATTTGTATACCCAAGTTTCTTCAGAAACCATTAGTAGAGGAAATTCACTCTGGATATTTTGGTGGACACTTGGGCATAGATAAAACATATGACAAACTTAGGTCTCGTTACTATTGGTCAGGAATGTACCGTGATGTAGTAAACCATCTCAAAATCTGTGTGGCATGTAACATGAGAAAGCTCAAGAAACAAAGACCACCCCTTCAGGACATGCAGATTCCAAAATACCCATTTGAAATGATTGCAATTGATACATGTGGACCATTCCCTAAAAGTTACAACGGAAACCGTTTCATAATCAACATTGTCGATTTGTTTTCTGGCTGGCCTGATGAATCATTTGCAACTGACTCAAAAAGTGCAGAAACTGTAGCTCAGGTTCTCATAGAGCACATCATTCCCAGACACTCCTGCCCTCGTGTCATAGTGTCAGATAATGGCACAGAGTTTTGCAATGTAGTCATTGATCAAATTTCGGCCTTTTTCAACATCAAACACATCAGAACCTCAGTGTACCATCCTCAGTCAAACGGACGGTGTGAAAAGTATCACCGTGTGCAAAACGACATGCTAGCTAAATTAGTGAGTAGAAATCAACGTGATTGGGATACCAAACTTTCATCAGTACTTTCAGCATATCGGACCGCTAAAAATAAAACCACGAAACACAGCCCATTTTACATTTTACATGGCCGCGATCCCGTACTTCCCATGGACACATTACTATCACCGAAGTACAAATATCTAGGTGAAGAGTACCTTCCCGCCATGCTTGAAAATCTCAGCCGTGCTTATCATGAAGTACGTCATAATTTGGCTCTAGGGCATGAAAAGAACAAGATGTATTACGATAGAAAGTCAAAACCCATGAAATTTAAAGTCGGTGATATGGTATATTTCCGCGATCCCTCCACTGCTCCTGGCTCCACTACAAAATTAACCTCCCATTGGAAACCCTACTACCGTGTGGTGAAAGCACTTAGTGACGTCACTTTCGTCATTAAGCATCAGCTTGAAGGAGGAACAAAAACAGTTAACGCTCAAAATCTGAGACTCGCAGATCCTAACACCCCTTGGTGTAATGTTTCCAATGATCCGACCCATATCAATAGAAAACATGAAGAAAAAATGAAGTCAAGGATCCCATTGAGAACTCAGCCTGTGCGTGCTTCAAAATTTGCTTACTATGAAGATGAAGATGATTCATTTGTGTCAGTAGAACATTTGGAGCTAAAATCATCTGACCCTCAACTTAACCCATGTTCTGGCTCACCAAAAACGAACATTTCATCCGATAACGAGGATGACATTCCGCTATCTAGGCTGGCAAAGCGAATGAATAACTCTTTCTCAGACGAAGAAGACAACATTCCGTTGGCTAAATTGGCAAAACAAATTAAAGAAGAGAAAACAGCTTGTGCAAAACGCACTTTAGAATCTCCTTTGCCTGAATCTAAACGGGCATGTGAAACAATGGATTCGGATGAAGAAGTAGGTATGGATGAAATTGTACCAGTCCAGCGTGACCGTGAATCAGATTCTGACAGTGATTGTCCCCTGATAAAATCCTTGCAGAGGATTTTACCTCAGATTCCGAAATATCGGATCTGGATTGTACAGATGTAAATAATGTAAATACTGCAAGTAAGGATAAGAAGGAAAACGTGGAGACAAGCAGTTCTTCACTAAGTGCTGAACAAAAGAAGGATCTGTTAAACAATATAGTCGCCATGTTGTTAAAGTAAGAATTGTGTTATGGAGATAGCAAAGTGTACTTCACTGGAAAGTGAAATGAGTAGAAATAACGTAAGAGAATCAAGTCATGTTACTGACATCACAATCAGTTTTGTGCAATCAGTTAGTCTACTTTACCGGAGAGTAAAGTGTATGTAATCTGGACCAAAATGGTTATGATAAAGAACCATTTGGTTACCGTAAGGTGACGTATCAGGACCTTGATAGTTGCAGCGAAAATGATTTTATTATAGCATGACTTTAGGTTTGACAACGGGTCAAACGCGTCTACTTGTCGTATAAAGATGTTAGTTTAAGTTGATTTTCAGTATAGAAACTCATCTGCTTGTGTGCTAAAGAATGATGATTCAACATATACTAATATGCATACTCCCACTAACCACTCTCTCAACCAGGTTACGAAAATGTAACCTCAGGCGGAAACGTCTGGAAACCTTTCGATCCTCTCCAAAAGCATCACCTTCGGTTCAAGCACCAATCATGGACATCAGTGCAAATAGTGATTCCAGAGACACGTTCATGGATCTAGTGTATGATGGAAAGTGATATATGTGACGTGTGTATGTTCGAGCAAGTATCCGAATGACGAGTGAACCATATTATTGTGTAATCGTACAAACGAAGATTTTGGATGATTAAAAACCAAAATCTCATTTAAGGACCTCGCGATGTGATGTAACAAAAATTAATAATGACACCTAATTATGCTAATTTCCACAACATATTTCACCTGTTACAGTTCTAACTAAGTTACTTCAATATTCATAGCATGTAGTCATGAATGCATGGTGTGGCGAGCCACCCCTGCTGCCACGGCCCAGAGCTGGCCCGAGACGTCGGCCGCGCCGCGTTTTGATGACTTTGCATTCGGTGTCCAGTGCTCTGGCACAGCGAGCGACGGCCCAGGCAGGTGATGTCATGCGTATGACTTCTGTAACCCGGTGCTTCTACAGTTGCCTGATGAAAACTTTCATCAGTTTCTGACGTTGCTGTGACGTCTATCTTTTTTCACACCATCCATTACTAAGTTATTCAATTCAAACAATTTCTCCCATGTATTTCCAATTGAGAGGTCACGACTCGTACCTGGCCTTAGGACACCGAGATAAGCAATACCGGAACAAATTTGCAAAACTCATTATGTGGTACGAGTTTCAATTGGATACGTCCAGCCTGTTCTGAGTTATGTTATCCTAAACGTTTTTTTAGGTGAGGTCACTTGACCTGCACTGGTGACCTGAGCTGAGATGACTCAACCTTAAAATGTTGTCAAAAGCAGTAAAACTTATCAGAGTAAAGTTATGCCAGGTACGGCGGCTCATGTTCCGCCGTTTTTATTCTGTCTCCAAAAACCCGAGGTGGGGCAGGTACCCGCCCTCCCCGTCAATGCTCATGTTACATGGCCCACCCAACGCCATTACTGTTTTTCGCTGTCTAGCGTGGTTCTCGATTTCTTAGAGGGGCGGGTACCCGCCCCTCTCAAGCTAAGGAGGCTCAGACCCCCGTCAATGGGCTTTTTAGAAAGTAGTTAAGATGTTTCTTGATCAGTATTTAAGCATTTACCTTTCGTACATTGGGTTTCTTAGAGAGGAACTTCAGCTCACTCGCCTACTTAGTCCAAAATGTACCGCAGAACTGAACTAGAAATTCTGTCTTTAGCTTCCTGCTGCCTTGTCTATATATATATATAAATATATATATATATATATATATATATATATATATATATATATATATATATATATATATATATATATATATATATATATATATATATTGGTGTATTTGGGGAGCAGGTTCTCTTTAATGCAATGGGTATTGAATATGATTGATTGCTGTGCCGCGGAAAGTTTCTTAGAGGTAGATTCAAGTTTTCTTATCAGTTTTCGATTATTTTCGGAATGGTTATGGAGAACAAAGGCAAAGGACCTGTGTTAAAAGTCATAAGATATAATTTTTCGCCTAACTTTAAGCATGATGACATACGGTGTGGCATTGGCACTCGTTAGCACTTCAAATTACAGTCTTTTTAATCTGAACAGCGAGCACACACATAATATAGTTCTAGACCTTCGTTGCGACAAAACGTAGTCTCAGTATACTAAAGGCAAGTCAACACAACACCTATCACAAAAACACACAATTAAGCACAATACAACAGGGTACTTCTATCATAGAGCGTGAGCTGTGTGAGCTGTTTGGTATGTATGCTGATTACAGGTGATGTGTCCCTAATGAATATTGTTTCTAGTGTTTGCAGTCTGCGATGATCGTTGCACTGTGTGAAAACTGTTGTGTTTTCTGTTAGAATTTTTCGTGTGATGTCTGTGTCATGGTGTAATTTCATATGCCGCTTGGGCGATCCTTCTTGAAGGTGCATCGTAAGGCGTCTGCTTAGTGTTGTGGTGGTGAGATCAATGTAGCATATCTTACGGGTTGCACAGCCTCCGGTTTTACATTGGAACTGATACACTACACTGGTCTGCTTCAGTCTGCGCCTGACCTCGGCCGCGGTCGGACGTGTCAGGAGGGGCATGCTGTGAGCCCGCTCGGTGTGCGTTGGTGCGGGGTCCCGGGTGATGGGCCTGAGATACGGAATGTAGCCAGATCACAAGTAATTCCGAAAGAAGTGATTTGATTCTGGACGAGGCATCGCAGGACAGTGACCAAATGGTGAGGCAGTGGTTAGTTTGCCCCGCAGTGGCTCAGTAAGATGTCGGACAGTGGTAGCGAGCAGGACAGAGACTCGGTGTTCACAGACGCGGCCTCCGGGCATGACAGTGCGGGAGGCAAAAAGCGACAACTCTCGGTAACCGAAATGGCAAGGAAAATAGAGAGAAAAAGGCAAAACCGTCAACTAAGTGCAACAGGCCAAAACGTTCAAGAGCGAGGTCAGCGCTCCCAAAAAGGTGAGGACTACTCTCTAACGTTCGACGCCATACAAAAGCTTATCGAAACAGGAAACGACCGGGTCATTGCTGCTTTCGAATCAAAGTTCGTGATCATGGAAAAACGAGTCGAGATCTTGGAAGCCGAAGCCCACGAGAAAGACATAACAATCCAGAATTTAAGACAGGAACTCGCCTCCGTGAAAAATTATAGCGATGATCTACGTGAGCGCGTTAATGACATCGACATGAACCGTCGCTTATCGAGCTTAGTTTTGACATGCGATGAATTCACCACGAAGAACGGGAATGAGGACATGGTGGGCAAGACTGCGAGTGTACTCAACCATTACTTTCCGGACTTGGGAGTCACAGCAGCCGACATCTCAGTCGCGCACCGCTTGCAAGGCGATAACAAGGTTATCGTCAAGTTTGTGCGGCGCCAGAAGCGTGACGACATTTTCGCAAGGCGATTTGAACTCATGCCGAAACGTGTTGCCGGAGGTAGGACCGAGCCGGGGCCGGCGCAGAATGGTGCCTTGCAGAGGTGCAAAAAGTATGCTGGCTGTCACAAACTCAATGTGACGTATGCCTCCTCTGTCACACAGAGCTGGAAATAATAATTGCATACTTGAATACTATTTCCAATATGCTGAATGTCCTCTACCTGTCCCGTACTTTTTGCAGCAGACAAGGTTCTAGCACTAAACCATTACAGCATGAAAGTAGTAAACTGAGTTTTCATTTATAGATAATGTTTTTGTTTTTGGAAGGAAAATTTCCAATTATGGGTCATTTTTTCCAGTATTGGGGTCATAACTATTATTGGCAACTCTGACTGCAGTTTCCCGCAATGACATGCATTTCCTTTTTTGAAGAAGTTTCCATTTTTGGAAGGAGTGTTTCCAATTATGGCACTTTTCCACATGATTACATGTAGCAATTATCATGAAAATAGTCATTATTGGAAACATACCTATTAATGGGAGCGTACATGTACACACAATTGGGAACTCTAACCACAGCTTCCCCCCCACTAAACTTCTATCTCACATATCAACAAAAGGGAAAAAATGTCAATATCAACATAGTATTTGAATCTACCTAAAATGTGTTGGTAAAGTGGAGCTTAGGTAGCATTTTTATAAACACATCAAATGCTTAAAATTTGCATCCCACTCACGATCATCACCTGCCTGGTCATTCCTTTTTGCAGTAAAAACTCTGAGGCAACAAGCCTGCATAGATGTAAAATTATGTCTATTGCCCTAATAGGTACAGAGGTATTGGAATTCACGGTATTGTCGCAGTAGGTGGATCACATCTCGCGGTTCAAAAGATCACATCAGAAGGTCCACAGGTCATATGTTCTACCGCTCAAAATGTCTAACTTAAAAAGTCAAACATTCAAAAGGTCCAAAGAGGCGTGCTCAGATGCATGAGAGTGGGGTGCATGATAACGCAGAGGCGTGCTAAGGCACCTGATAATAGGAGGCTATGAGGGTTAGGTTAGGTTAGGTTAGGTTAGGTTAGGTTAGGTTAGGTTAGGTTAGGTTAGGTTAGGTTAGGTTAGGTTAGGTTAGGTTAGGTTAGGTTAGGTTAGGTTAGGTTAGGTTAGGTTAGGTTAGGTTAGGTTAGGTTAGGTTAGGTTAGGTTAGGTTAGGTTGGGTTAGGCTAGGCTAGGTTAGGCTAGGTTAGGTTAGGTTAGGTTAGGTTAGGTGGTATTGGAAGTGGAGGCGTCTCAGAATTGCCAGGTGAAAATGAGACGCTTGGGATATTCGGGAATTAGGCAAAAAACCCAAGGAATTTGAGCTGACGCCCTAGGAACCCAGGGAAATCTCGAGCAATTTAGGAAAAGGCGTACTCAGGTTAGGGAATGGAGAGGAGGGAGATGGGGGTACAGAGGCATACCCAGGGAAGGGAAAGGGGAAAGTGGTGTTCTGAGGCAGCGGGGAGAAGTGTAGTAAGTGCAGAGGCGTTGAGGGAAATGGAGGAAAGTGCAGAGGCGTACCCGGGCAGTGGAGGGAAGGGGAGGAAAGTACAGTGGCGTACTCAGGCAGCGGAGGGAAGGAGAGAAAAGCGCAGAGGGCTACTCGAGCGGAGAGGGGTAGGGAAGTGCAAGAGCGTAGGGAGCGGAGGGAAAGAGAAGCATCTGCAGAGGCGCAGCTAGGCAACGGAAGGAAGGGAAGTAAAGTGCAGAGGCGCATCCAGTGGAAGGGGAAAGGGGTGTGCTTTTGCAGCCGGAGGAAGTGGGGAAAGTGCAGAGGCGTACCCAGGCAGCGGAGGGAGGGGAAGAAAAGTGCAGAGACTCGGCCAGACAGCGAAGGGAAGGAGTGGAAAGCGCAGAGGCGTACTCAGGGAGCGGAGGGAAAGGGAGAAAAGTGCAGAGGCGTACCCAGGTAAGGGAAGGAAGGGGAGGAAAGTGCAGAGGCTCGGCCAGACAGCGGAGGGAAGGAGGGGAAAGCGCAGAGGCGTACTCAGGGAGCAGAGGGAAAGGGAAAAAAGTGCAGAGGTGTACCCAGGTAAGGGAAGGAAGGGGAGGAAAGTGCAGAGGCCCGGCCAGACAGCGGAGGGAAGGAGAGGAAAGTGAAGAGGCTTACCCAGAGAGCAGAGGAAGGGGAGGAAAGCGCAGAGGCGTACCCAGGCAGCGGGGGAAGGGGATGAAAGTGCAGTGACGTACTCAGGCAGCGGAGGGAAGAGGAGGAAAGTGCAGTGGCGTTTTCAGTCAGCGGAGGGAAGGGGAGGAAAGTGCAAGGGCGTACTCAGAGAGCGGAGGGAGGAAAGGAAACTGCAGAGGGGCACCCAGGCAATTGAGGCCAGGGGAGAGTCGCTTAGGATATCCTGGAATTGGGGAAAACCCAAGGAGAGGCGCAATCAGGCAGCAGGGGAAAGGAAAGGCACAGAGGCGTCGTCAGGCATCTAGGAAAAAGAGATCAGGATGCAAAGGCGCGCTCAGGTGACGGACTAGGGAAGAAGGTACAGAAGCGTGCTCAGGCTGCCGGGAAAGAGGGAAGGACAAAGAGGCGTCCTCAGGCATCTAGAGAAAGAATGCAAGGTGCAGAGGCGTGCTCAGGCAGCCGGGGAAGAGGAAGGGAAGTGCAGTGGTGTACTCAGGCAATCAATAAGGGAGAGTAAGGCACAGAGGCGTACTCAGGGAGTTGGGGATCGGGAGTATGTGCTGAGTCGTACTCAGACAGTTGGGGAAGGGGAGAAGAGTGTAGAGGCATAATCATGCATCCTGGGAAGGCACAGGAAAGTGCAGAGGCGTACTCAGGCAGAGGGGGAAGAGAGAGGAAAGCTCAGAGGCGTGCTCAGGCGGCTGGAGAACGGAGAAGAAAGTGCAGAGGCGTACTCAGACAGCCGGGGAAGGGGGACGTGTCGTGGCGTAATTAGGCAGCCGGGGAAGAAAGAGGAAGCCATATAAACATGCGAAAGAAGTTAGGGAACGGGGTTAGCTGCAGAGGCGTACTCAGGCAGCCGGGGAAGGGGAGAAAGGCGCATTCAGGCAGTAAGGAGAGGGAGGAATATTCAGAGCCGTGTTCAGGCACCCAGGGAAAGCGAAAAAAGCAGAGGGGCACTGAAACAGCTGGGGAAGGGAGATGAAGGCACATATGCGTACTAAGGGAGTTTGGGAACGGGGGTAAGTGCCGAGTCGTTCTCAGGCAGCTGGGGAAGGGGAGAAGGGTGCAAAGGCGTACTCAGGCAGCGAGGGAAGGGAGAGGAAAGCGGACAGACGTGCCAAGGCAGACGGAGAACGGGAAGGAAAGTGCAGAGGCCTGCCTACTCAGGGAGTTAGGGAACCGGGGTATGTGCCGAATCGTGCTCGAAGGGGGAAATGCAGGGGCGTACTCAGCGCACCCGGGAAGATAGCGGAAGACACGTAAGTATGCTTTAGGGAGTTGGGGAACACGGCTGAATGTTTACTCGTGTTCAAACAGCTAATGAAGGAAGTACAACCCTGCAGAGGCGTGCTAAAGCAAGTGGGAAAAATTGAAAGGCACAGAAGCGTTATCAAGCATCTAAGGAAGGGAGCAAGGTGCAGAGGCGCACTGAAGTAGCTGGGGTTAGGGGAAGAAAAACTGGGTACGCCTCGTGCGCTTTCCTCCCCTTCCCTCCACTGCATGGGTAAGCCTCTGTGCTTTCCTCCGCTGCCTGGATACGCTTCTGCATTTTAAGCTCCTTTCCTACGCTCCCTGGGCACGCCCCTGCGTTTTCTCTTCCTTTCCTCCAATGTCATGGTACGATTCTGACTTTCCTTCCCTCTGCTCTCTGAGTACGCCCCTGCACTTTCGTTCTCTTCCCCCCACTGCCTGGGTACGCGTCTGCACTTTCATCCCTTACCTCCACTGCCTGGGTACGCCTCTGCACTTTCCTCCACTCTCTGGGTACGCTTCTGCACTTTCCTCCACTTTCCCTCCCCCGGCTGCCTAAGCACACCAATTTCCCTTCCCCCGGTACGCCTCTGCACTTCCCTCTCCTTCCCTCCGATGTCCGGCTGCACCTCTGCACTTTCCTCCCCTTCCTTCCGCTGCCTGGATACGCCTCTGTACTCTCCTTCCCTTCCCTTTGGCTGCATAAGCACACCACTTTCCCTTCCCCTGGGTGCGCCTCTGCACTTTCCTCCCCTTCCTTCCCTTACCTGGGTACGCCTGTACACTTTTCTTCCTTTCCCTCCGCTGCCTTGGTATGACTCTGACTTTCCTCTCCTTCCCTCTGCTCTCTGAGTATGCCACTGCATTTTCCTCCACTTCCCTCCGCTTCCTGGGTACGCCTCTGCACTTTCCTTTACTTCCCCCCAGCTGCATAAGCACACCACTTTCCCTTTCATTAGCCCTGTTCAAGCTGTCAGCACAGTTTTGTCAGCAGGACCTCTAACCTCTCCTCCAGAAAAGTAACATCAGCGCCATAACCGCCTCTTGTTTGTGCTAAGCAAAGGGAACTTAAACTTTTATACCATTAAAAAGTATTAGGCTGCCACTTCGTACACTTACGGTTTTTCATCAGCACAAACAGCAGGCCGGCAGCCCGTAAAACCTCTAGAACTAGTTCCCGGGGAGAGGCTACAGTCCTGTGACGTAGGCGCAACGCGGCCCGCTGATTGGTGCTGACAAAACTCTGCTGACAGCTGGAACAGGGCTATTGGGTGCGCTGCTGCACTTTCCTCCCTTTCCTTGCCTTACCTGGGTATGCCTCTGCACTTTCCTCCCTTTTCCTCCACTGCCTGAGTATGCCTCTGCGCTTTTCTCTCCTTCCCTCCACTGCCTGGGTACGCCACTGCAGTTTCCTCCCCTTCCCTCCGCTGTCTGGCTGAGCTTCTCCACTTTCCTCCCCCTCCCTCCGCTGCCTGGGTACGCCTCTGCACTTTTCCCACCTACTCCGGCTGCAAAAGTACACCACTTCCCCTTCCCCTGGGTGCGCCTCTGTACTTTCCTCCCCTTCCTTCCGTTGCCTGGGTGCGCCTCTGCAGATGTTATTTTCCTCCGCTCCCTGTGTACGCCCTTGCACTTCCCTCCCCTTCTCTCCGCTCGAGTACGCCTCCGCGCTTTCTTCTCCTTCCGTCCGCAGCCTGAGTACGCCACTGTACTTTCCTCTCTTTCCCTCCAATACCTGGGTACGCCTCTGCCCTTTCCTTCCCTTCCCTCTGCTCTCTGGGTAAGCCTCTTCACTTTCCTCTCCTTCCCTCCGCTGCCTGGCCGAGCCTCTCCACTTTCCTCCACTTCTCGCGGCTGCAAAACACAATTTACCTCTCCCCCTGGATACGCCTCTGCACTTTCCTCCCCTTCCCTCCGCTGCCTGAGCACGCTTCTGCACTTCCCTTTGCTCCCTGGATACGCCTCTGCGCTTTTCTCTCCTTCCCTCCGCTGCCTGTGTACGCTACTGTACTTCCCTTTCCTTCCCTCCACTGCCCGGGTACGCCTCTGCACTTTCCTCCACATCCCTCCGCTACGCCTCTGCACTTACTACACTTCTCCCCGCTGCCTCAGAACACCACTCTCCCCTTTCCCTGGGTATGCCTCTGTACCCCCTCTCTCCTTCCTCTCCATTCCCTAACCTGAGTACGCCTTTTCCTAAATTGCTCGGGATTTCCCTGGTTTCCTAAGGCGTCTGCTCAAATTCCTTGGGTTGTTTGCCCAATTCCCGAATATCCCAAGCGTCTCATTTTCACCTGGCAATGCTGAGACGCCACCACTTCCAATACCGGTTAGGTTAGGTCAGGTCAGGTCAGTTCAGTTCAGTTCAGGTCAGGTCAGGTCAGGTGTGTATGCCCTAAGTCCCTATTTCCTAGTCTGGGGATATCAACCCTCTTTCCAGAATCTGAGTGCGCCTCTGGTCTGGGTACCACTTTTCGAAATGTCATAGAAATATCTCGAAATTCTGCTAGAAAATCCCTAGAGATGAAACAGACGGAAGGAGAGGGAGTTTGAGTAGTGTTAAGTGGTACCCAGACCAGAGGTGCACTCAGATTCAGGAAAGAGGGGTGATATCCCCAGACTAGGAAATGAGGACCAAGGGCATACACAATTGAACTGACCTGACCTGACCTAAACCTGACCTGACCTGACCTGACCTGACCTGACCTGACCTGACCTAACCTAACCTAACCTAACCTAACCTAATCTAATCTAATCTAATCTAATCTAATCTAACCTAACCTAACCTAACCTAACCCTCATAGCCTCCTATTATCAGGTGCCTTAGCACGCCTCTGCGTTATCATGCACCCCACTCTCATGCATCTGAGCACGCCTCTTTGGACCTTTTGAATGTTTGACTTTTTAAGTTAGACATTTTGAGCGGTAGAACATATGAACTGTGGACCTTCTGATGTGATCCTTTTGAACCGCGAGATGTGATCCACCTACTGCGATAATACCCGTTAGTTCCAGGCCCCTCTCCAGTGTGGGTGTTAACACTTTGTGGAGCACTGCATTAGCACACATTTGCTATCTGTACAATATTGATATGATAATTTGATCATGAAAACTCACCTGAATCACTATTGTTGCCAGCCTGTTGCTGGCGCCAACTCTCCCAACTTCCTCCAGCTCCAAATCTATCTAACCAATCTAGGGCACAAATAAACTAAGGCACAAGCAGGCCAAGGAATGGAAAACCAAGCTTGATATGGGAAAGTGTATCAGTCTTACAATAGCCTACATTCATCTTAGATTAGCCATGGGCAGCAATATTTATTCTAGCTAGTTTTAGCCTGCACTTATCTTAAATATACCTAATGAATATGCCCTCAAAATAAGTGGCTTCCCGCCTGTTTAAATTTTTGGCAGGCTCTTCATCACATAAACATTTTTAACTTGTCTTGTCGCTGTTGCGCAGTTTAAGTAGAATGGCTGCCGAGCTATGTTTATTTTCTTTATTTTCTCACTCACTTAGTACTTTTATTAGTAGCTTTTAGGCGTACTTAATACTAAATTCGAAGAAATAGGGGCCAATAAATCGAAGACACTCAAACTGTAAATATGGTTTAACCTAAAAAAATGGACATAGAAGTGCTTAATAAAGTATCTTCGTTATCGTTAATGCCTTAAATATGCCCACAATCGTGTATTTCTCGAAAAAATTGACTGTCACATTTCCGGTATCTAGGCGACAACTTTCTGCAAACTACTAACAATCAGCCCCATTGGGCTGCATGTTAAAATCTGGCAACTGTGACAGCGGTTTGCGGGTTTTCTGCAGCGGGGGTCCCTCGTTTTAGTAGAAACTGAACACAGTACCAATATTGTATTACTAATGGTACGCTGTGCAATTGAAGAACAGAGCTGCTAAGTTAAAATATTTCCTACACGCTTCATTCTCTATTTCGAAAATATGGGGTTTGATCTTGAGCCATACAGTCAGGATCGCTATTTTGTCACAATTATGCACCTCAATTTTCGTAAATGTGTCACAAACTCCGGTAGCCGAGTTGTCAAGTTTCTGCACCTCTGGTGCCTTGTCTGGTCGACGCATGTCACCTCTTTTCATGGCAGAGTCTTTGATTCCTGAGAAGAGACGTCTGTTCCAGCTGGCCCTCGCTGCGCGGCGGCCAGAGAACGGCTCGAAACTCTTCTCTGTTTTCACCCGCCGGGGCCAAGTTTTCTGCCGCGTGGTTTTCAGGGGTGAGAACATTCGAGTTCGTGACGAGGAAAATCTTCACAAATTGCTCGGTGGATCCATTCCTGCTCTGCCGGCTTGGGATTCTGGACATCTTCACGGGCGACGGGGAGCTGCGAGTGAGGCTGGGGCCGCCGGCATGAGATCGGTCAGCGCGGCTGGTTCTTCGTCGAGCGATGGAGTCTTCGGGGAGGCGGGAGGTGCCGCGGCCGGCGGCTTGTGTAGTCGGTGCGACTGCTGCTCCCGTGTGCGCTGTCTCAGCGGCCCCTGTGAGGGGAGCCGTGACAGCGCCGGGTTCGCCGGCTCCGATGGGCCCGCCCCTCTCGGGCCCGTCTCGCCCCGGCTTGGATGATCTCCGTCGATCCTGATATGATGCGGCTCGCCGTACGCCCGTAGCTTGTTTTGACTGCGACATCTCTACGTTTCCGGGCGCTGGGGAGCAGCACTAGCTGACAGCTTGGACGGAGGATGACGGCCCTCGGCCGCTTAATTTCGTAGCTGCACGTGCCACCGAGTCAGCATCAGTCGCCACCTTCATCTACGAATGACACCTCGTCTTCAAATATAAGTATTCATGCTGCTTGCTCCGATATTAGATAAATCACGTGAAGTTTTTATGTACCTACTATTCTTCAATATTTTCACTAAACACCAATTGCATTTCTGTGTAATCTTGACGCCCAATGACTGGAACATATTTGAAGTAGGGCAATCAGCATGTTGCATTTATTTGAGCGAGAAACCTTAACCATTTTTTCCAATGCTCGATCACTGCAGGTCCTGTTATTTCACGTTAAACCATGCAGTTAAACTTAAACACCTGATCACAACAGTGTGCTATAGCGTACCTATTGAGCATCCTATGTTTCTGCTGTGCTATGGTATGCCGTCAGGGAAGCAAGCAGTTTGCCGGCGCGGTCGGGTGCGTCCGGTGGCTGTGCAGCACTGGGTGGCCTCCTCATACACACCGAAGCAATTAGCTGTTCGAAAAAATGTAAGTCAAGTGCTGATTTTCGTGCCAACCACCGGTCCTGACGGCGGCCGGCGCACCCGGGCGCGCCTGGCCAAGAACGGAAACTGTCATTCTCGCTGTGTGTCGGAATTCTGGCGGAAGCCGGGGCGTTCGGGTCCGACCGGCAGCAGCCAACAGTTCATTTTGAGCTCAATATATATCCTGTGTCAAACTTGAGGCCTCAAGGAACACAGGATCTCGACAAAAACGATGCAACAGCGGCGGGGCGGCAGCGGGAAGACCCGGACGTTCCTGGAGCTCCATTCTGCTTAATCGGAGAGCACGTAAACCGTGATCTGGTGAACTTATTAATGTAGTTATGGCCGTAACTGCAGTTTGAGCTCTCGCAAGCGTCATGTCGGTATTCATAACTGCTTGTATGTGAGTGTATGTGTATGTTTGTTTTCAGTCACCGGTGGGGCCCCGCACCTATCGGTAGCCGGGTGGACTCTCGGTTGGCCATGGTTCGGCGCACAGGGTTGGGGTGGGGGTTAGAATGGGGGAGTAGAAAGTGTACTACATGTGTATATGCTGATAAGCGGTTTGTCAGTGTTAATTGTTTCGAAAAAAATGACCTAATCTATATAAACCAAAACATTGTGTGTAAGGTATTCGTTCCAGGTTTAAAACAAGGGTACCCATAACCGAAGGGCGATAAGTTTAGGATTATTCTTGCGTTTGCGGGCACTTCTAAGCATCACATGGCTAAGCAAACTTATTTGATTGGTATTTTCAACGACCATGCCTGACTTGAAGGTTCTTACTTATAACGTCAGGGGGCTGCGCGATGTGTCGAAAAGGCGTGCAGTCTTTAGATTTCTGCATACGCAGTATCCGAACAATATTTCGATACTTCAAGAAACTCATTCTTGTCCTCGCGATATGCCCTTTTGGCAAGCGGAGTGGGGCTCACAAATATTGTTCTCACATGGCGTAAGTGTTAACGAAAGTGGAGTGTCAGTCCTGGTACCCAGATCCTTTCAGGGGATAGGCACAGTTAAGCTCGGATTCGCGTCGGATGATGGACGACTTATAGTAGCTGATATTGAATATAATAAATGCAGAATTAAGCTAATTGCTGCTTATGCACCGCACAAAAATCGGAATAATCTGCAAGTAGAATTTTTTCATCAGCTAAAAGAAAAAATTCAGATCATGTCCGAGATAGATAAATGTCATATACTCCTTTGTGGGGACTTAAACGTTCACCTAACGTATCGGGACACTTCCAATAAGAACTTTCGCATTACAGCAGCCGCAAAAGCTTTGATTGATTTAATGAAGGAACAAAGCTTAATAGATATTTGGCGAGACAAAAATCCAAACTTGGTGCGGTACACTTGGAGGCGACTCAATCCATTGCAGCAATCTAGAATTGATTATATATTAGCAAGTAAACATTTAACAGACAATCATGTCATGAAAGGTATAAATATTAAGCCGTCAATATTGAGTGACCATTCGTTATTAGAGACAGAGATAGAAATTTTTAACTCTGAGCGTGGGCCGGGGCTCTTCCGTTTCCGCAATGATCTTCTCCGAGATGAGCCGTTTGTCGATTTAGCAATGGCAGAAATGGAAAAAGCATCCACAAGATGCGAAGTTTACTCGGAAATTTGTGATTGGGGGTTAACATTAGAGTTACTTCTAAGTAAAATTAGGGTCATGAGCATTAAAAGATGGAAAGAAATAAACAAACAGAAGCGGTATCAAAATTCAGAGTTTCTAAGGCTTCTAGAGGAATGTGAGGCTAAAATGAACTCGCACACGAGCGTTGAATTATTAGAGGAGTATCAAGAGCTGGAAAGCTTGGTTAATGATATAGAACAAGAAAAGGGCAAACGGGCAATGATTTATTCAGGAGCTAGATGGATTGAAGAGGGCGAAAAGCCTACTGGCTATTTCTTAAACATAAATAAAGTTCGATGTGCCAAACAGCAAATTAACGTACTACAGTCTAATGAGAACCAGCTTATAACAGGTAACAATGATATCTTAAAGTTTTGCAATAACTACTTCGACAAGCTGTATTCTGGGAGTGCCAAATGTCAAAATGGTAATGATGAATCATTGGTCGAGGAATTTCTGGGCCAAATAGAATGTCCCCGACTCTGTCAAGATGATAGAGACATTTGTGAAGAACCATTCACTAGTGAAGAATGTAAAGTCGCATTGGATTCAATGATGAATAATAAATCCCCATCCGTTTCAGGTTTTTCAAAAGAATTTATACAGTTTTTCTGGCCACATTTGGAAACAATCGTCATGAGTTACCTGAGACAAGTGAAAGAAAATAAACAGTTTTTCGTCACTCAACGAAGAGGGGTGATAACTTTGATTCCGAAACAGGGAGATCAGAAAATGATTAAGAATAAGCGCGCGATATGTTTGCTTGACATTGTGTACAAGATAGCAGCTAAGGTACTGGCAAACAGGATAATGACGGTTATATGTAAGTTAGTTGCACCAGACCAAACAGGTTCTATACGCGGAAGATACATTGGTATGAATATTCGAACAATCGCAGATGTTATCGAGTACTGTGAAACCGATTAATTGAGCGGGATATTGATGGCTCTTGATTTTCAAAACGCCTTTAATACCGTCGAGCATAAATTCATTTATGACGTTTTAGCGAAATTCAATTTTGGACCAAATTTCATTGAATGGGTTAAAATATTGCATACAGATATGGAGTTATGGAGTTAACGGTCATTAATAATGGATATACATCCGAATGGTTCAAGCCTTCAAGGGGTCTCCAACAAGGGTGTCCGGCCTCAGCATTACTATTTTGTCTAGTGGTTGAAATACTCGCCATTAAAATCCGCAACACACCATCTATTAAGGGAATTGTAATATCTGAGCAAGAGGTTAAGATATCTCAGTATATTGATGACACGACCCTTTTTCAGAAAGATATAAATTCAGGCAACGAAGCACTAAAAGTCATTTAAGATTTCGGCGTAGTTTCTGGTCTGCAACTTAACTTGTCAAAAAGTCATTTTATGTGGTTAGGCAAAGAGAAGAGTTCCCAACAGTTGATTTGCGGACAAGCACCGATTGTACAGGCCAAAATACTTGGGGTAGATTTTAGTGCTATATATAAGTGTGAAGAGGAAAATATGCGTCGCGTTCATATCAGAATACAAAATACTTTGAACCAATGGTCGCAGAGAGACCTATCTTTGAAGGGTAGAATAACAATCGCAAAATCTTTGCTGATATCCCAGTTGATATATATTATTTCGGCTGTGCGAATTGATAATAAGCACTTAGTGGTAATCCAAAGTAAAATCATGAAGTTCATATGGAGAGGACGCCCACCAAAAGTTGCGAGGACTACTCTCTACCAAACTATCGAAAATGGGGGTTTGAATGTACCCAATGTAGTAAATCTTTACAAGGCTCTGCGCGTATCGTGGATGGGGAAAATCATATCTAACACTGATTCACCTTGTTCTAAAATTTTACAGGTTAGGTTGAAAATTCAGTGTGGGCACATATTGCACATGAACTACGGAGATAAATGGATTAAATCTCAAAATGTGACATTATATTACAAGGAAATGTTGAAATGGCTGAAGGATGTTTTGCCTATTAAAGAGCCACAGAACGGAAAAGACGTGCGAAAACAGTTTCTTTGGAATAATTCAGCAATAAATGTGGGGGGACAATCTCTATTCTGCCGTAGGGTATATGAAAAAGGTTTGAATTTGATTGACGATTTTTTTTATCACGAAGGGCGGTACATGAGTTTTGAGCGATTTAAAGAGCGCTATCCAGCGGTAAGCGTTGATCCCCTGACCTATTATGCTTGGAATCAAGCGATTCCACTAGAGTGGAGAAGGATGATAACGGGAACTGCAGCGTTGAAACCTGAAGAACGTGAGGTAGGGTATTTGATCAATATAGGAGGGGTAGATGTAAATTTCAAACACATAAAGCCAAAGTTCTTTTCCATTCGATGGCTGGAAGACATAACCCCTAATGCTAAAAAAATGGCAAGGTGAAGGAACCAATTTTGGGAAATATTGGCGTAAAATATTTGAAATGCCTTTCAAAATAACCAGTTCAACAAAGCTTCAATCTCTTCAGTTTAGACTAATACATAGATACTTTCCCACCAGACGTTACTTGTGTATTAGAAATGTTGTCCCAGACCCGTTCTGTAGCAACTGTGGCGAAGTTGAGACAACGCAGCATCTTTTCTTGGAATGCGGTGATGCTCGATACTTTTGGGATGCAATGACTTTAAAAATGAATAAAAACCTATCAGCCCCCCACAAGTTCATTCTCAACGCCAATAATGTAATGTTTGGTTCTCTGTCGACCTTGGATGTCGTTAACTTCATCGTTCTAATTGCTAAACAATATATTGCTAATCAATATTTCAGTGGTGGTCAAATCAGAATCGACGCTTTTATTAAAATCCTTGCCAAAAATTTCAAAATGGAAGAATATAGTGCAACAAAAAATGGGCAGATTGCCAAGTTTAATCGGAGATGGGCACCCTTTCTTGGAGAACAAGGTCAACTTGTGTTATAAATTAGTGAGAAAACCCGAACACTGACAAACTGGACTTGTCTGTTTTGTTTGATACGATGTGGAAAGGAAGGGTTCTTGAACGTGCAGGGGAGGTGGGCGGGGGGGTGACACATCGATTATCCTGTGCTGACAGAGCGTTTAGTGAATGAAGGACGCAGTAATTTGTTACGACGTGAAGTGATGAACATCCGCTTTGACGTGTTTTGCTAAATATATTTGAGACTTCGGAAAAAAACACTGGTCTGCTTGAGCGGTGAAAGTTTCTTGGAGATGTTGCTGCTCATGGCCAGAGTAAATGTTTTGGGACTTTGGTAGTAGATTTGTAGCTTGAGTTTGTTGCTGGGGTCTGTTTTGTCGTGTTTTTGTGTACTATGTCTTTGATGGCTTTCTTGTTTTGTTTCCAAGCTGGTGTGAGTTTCTATAGTGTAGGTCAATGGTTTTAGGGGCGCTCAACTGCTCTTCTCTATGGTTAAGCATAATTTTTACGACTGAATCGAACATTCGGTTGCTATAGCCATTGTTGACAAGGATTTGTCTAACCCTACCTAATTCACGGTGCAACAGTAGCTAGGCTGAGCAGTTCTTGAGTGCTCTGCGAACATAAGCTCTAATCACACCTCTCTTTTAGCTATCAGTGCAATCCCCGGCCCCATTCATGCATCGCCCTCCCTCTGTCGGTTTACGGTACACGTGGGTTACGAATGTTTCACCACTTCCATCTATCATAACGTCTAGAAAAGGTAGCCTATTGTTCACATTCAGCTCTGTAGTGAAGTTAAGACAAGAGTTGTCCGTAAGTGCCTTTCTCAGGTTTTCCAAGTCATCAAGATGTCTTTCAATATCTCTTTAAAACGCAATCTCATTGATTCGGCTTATAAAATCAACGGAACAATTTTGGAGAACGTTTCTTCCATAAAAGACTTGGGAATCATTCTTGACCAAAAGCTTACTTTTTCCGACCATATAAACTCGATGGTTTCCAAAGCAAACAGATCACTCGGTTTATTAATCAGAACCTTCCAGACAGCCTCCCCTAGATGTAAGCTGGATAAAAAGGCCGCTTTGGCGGCTTTTAACACCCGCACTGGAGGGGGGTCTGGCACTAACGCGCACTGGAGGGGGCCTGGTAGGCCCCCCTAAGATCTCGGAAACTGAGAAGTGTAGAAAAACGCCACTCGGCAGGTGGGTGGGGGTTATGGTGATCTACATGATGATGAATTTTCATTGACCTAGGTCAATATCTTCAGGGTCAAACGAGGTCTTAAAGGTCAAATATTGGCCATGCTGGGGATCGATTGGTAAATTCTGTGATTCTGCGGGAAAATGGCGGGAATAAGCTAAAGGCGGATAAGGTTCATAGAGAAAAGGTCTCAAAGAGGCTTCCCCACAACTTTTGGGTCAAGGTCATTCAAGGTCATTGACATTTAAGGTCACAATATAGTATACTACTTATAATGTTCACTTCGACTAACACTATAGCCACTGTTTGGCGGGAAATGAGGATTGACCTTTGCAAATGACCTTTGACCTTGACCTTTGTATTGGGGTACCCTATCGATGACGTCATAGCATAATATATGTCAGACCACGTAACGTCATTCAGCCGGACGCACAGTAGTCAGTGACCTTGAAAGTGCAGATATGACCTTGACCTGTGACCTTTGACCTTGACCTTGACTTTCATGTGAAGTGACCTCGACATATAATCCCGGTTATATGGAGCTATGACGTCACCACTCGGTCTCCAATGCAAGCTAACTGGTCCGACCGCGCATTTACGGCGATCTCAAAATGCAGGTCTGACTTTGAAAGCCTATAAGTCAAAAATTTTCGACCGATTTTCAAAAAGTCTTCACCAATCGACGTGCTATTAAATTCTGTTATATGTGGCCCAGTATCGTTTTTTGGCTACGCGCGGTTCTTCGGCCACCTTGGAAAAACAGGTGGGGGGCCTCCGAGGCCCCCTCCAGTGCGCGTATTAAAGCAAATGTTCGGTCAGTTTTAGAGTATTGTTCAGTGGTTTGGGCTGGAGCCGCAAAATGTCATCTGGATCGTGCGGAACGAATCCAACACAAGTTTTTGATGTGGCTTGCGAACTATGTTGACCCAGCCTGTCCATCATTAGGTTACGAGGAATTGACGAAGTTTTATGATGTTCGTACTTTATTGGCAAGGCGTGTACAACTTGACATCTTATTCACAAACAAGGTTTTTAGAGGTCTCATCGCATCATCTCATCTTTTGGAATGTTTCTCGCTTCATGTACCATCTAGAACTATCAGGAATGCTAGTGCAACTTTCTTAAATGTGCCTTTTGGTCGAGTGAACACGATACAATGATGTGTGTTTGTGCGGGCTCCTCGCGTTGTTAATAACTTTTTAGCTTTCTCACCAACCTGCGATATTTTGACGGATCACATTGGACTACTTAAAAGTGTATCGCCTCTTTTACGACTCTACAAACAGTTTTCATAGGTCAGTGACCAGATCGATTATCTGTGTTTGTCGTGTTAGAAATGTTTTTTGCTTATTTTAGGAGTAGGCTGTTGATGATTATGCATTTTTATCTTTCATTGACTTCACCTATAATTGGGTATGTGCCTGTTGGTGATTAATACAGATACAGAGATACAGAGATGATTATTGTTCACATCTATCCAGATGTCGTCTACATAACGAAGATACTGGTTTACCCCAACACCGTTCACTGCTAGTGCTTTACTTTCAACATGGCTCATATACGCATGCGCGAAAAGCACTCCCAAGGGGGGACCCCATAGCCACCCCATCGACTTGAACGAAGAACTTACCCTCAGGGCATCTGAACGGGGCATCTGTGGTGCATAAGCGAAGTAAGTCTGCTAGAAGACTTTTTGGGAGTCGGGGTGGTGGAAGTTATTGATGTTCATAGACATATTTGAGTATAATCTGGATGGTTTCTTCTATAGGTACATTCGTGAATAAGCTGGAAACACCTAGAGACGCCAAAATTCCGTTGGGTTTGTTCGCTTTTAGAATATCAACAAGTTCTTCGGAAGATTTTAAAGTGTGTTTTACTGGAATGAATGGTGAGATTAACTGGTTTAACACGCGCATTGACGGGGGTCTGAGCCACCTTTGCATTGACAGGGGAGCGGGTACCCGCCCCCTAAGATCTCGAGAATCACGGTAGGTAGCGAAAAACGGTAAACGGCGTTGGCCTGCCCGTCCACTTCTCCATCGAAAACATTTTAACCATTTTTTTGTCAGGTCACATTTAAGGTCACGAGAGGTCAAAAGATGCCGTGATAGGGATAACATGTATATTCAGTTTTTCGGCCATTAAATCTGTACAAGTAAAGATAGAGCAAAACAACTTTAACTATATGAATCCTCTCAGCAAGCCGAATCGAATTATATATAATCTGACCTTGCTAGGTCAAATCAAGGATTTGACCTGACCTGAGGTCAGGTCAGGGTCAAATTATATAAAATGCATAGCATTAGAACTGCAAAGCCCAGGCCAGTCTAATGCAGCTAAAATAAATGCTCTATCACAATCCGCTACTGACTTATTCCGTAAAAACCATTTTCCCTTGTATTTCCAATGGAGAGGTCATGCCTCGTACCTGACCTTAGGTCATCGATATAGAAAATACCGGAACATATTTTAGAGAACTTGGTTGGCCATTTTGTGATATGAGTTTCAATCGGATAAGTTCACCCTGCTCCGACTTATGCTATCTTAAACTTTTTTGAGGTCGGGTCACTTGACCTGTACTGGTGACCTGACCTGAGATGACCTAACCTTAAAATTTTCACAGAAGTTGTAAAAATGATGAAGGAAAAGGTATGACAAGTACGGCGGCGCTACGCGCCGCCGTTTTTCTGCTATCACCAAAAACCCGAGGGGCACGGGTACCCGTCCCACCCGTCAATGCGCGTGTTAACTTCTTAGCAACGGCTTAAGTTCGGTGGGGATTTGCGAGATTATCGGTCGTAGAGGTCTCTCTCTCTCTCTGAAGGGGGTCTGAGAAGCTCTCTCTAGAACTTCTTAAACGCATTAGGAATGCCAAAAAGCCATGGCAGGTGGTCCGTCGATCAGCCCCCAAGCCCAAAATTATCGACCTGCCTAACAATTGTGTATTGTGACTGTTTGTCCCAGTGCTGGCCTGGAAGTGCCGATGGCGGCAGGCGTCATCCCAATCTCACGCTTTGGACGCGCCGATGGAGTCTTCAGCGAGCTGGCTCCTGTTAGGAGCTCCAAATACCCGGAGATGGATCTACTCTTGGAATCTCCTCAACCTGTATTTTATATGAATAAGTTGCAAACAACGTACCTTACAATAATTTTCACAATACTTTTTAGTAACATTCGTGGAGAGTGGAGAGCACTGAATGCACATCGTGTGATGACTGTACTCCAATCAGCAGAGTTCAATGCAATATTATTCTGATGGTGGAGTTTAAGGACAACTCTGGTGGACTGAAACTCGCTTCCCTGCATAAAAAATATAAATGGCTACAACTTCGTTGTGTTCGGTTTCATTAAATCATATACATACCATTTCGGTATTAGGATATCGGAAATCTTTGGAAAATGATATTCATACCGTTGCCACCTGGAACTGCTAATCTCCGTTGCTTCATCGCTTTCGGCTCTAATTTGGTTCCATTAGAATACGTTGAGTATGCACGAAGCTTTAGTTATTGCGTCGCTCCACGCACACCCCACAAAAGGCATTACATTAACGTCACTGGTTTATTACAGTCAATGTTTTAAAGCAGCTATGAAAACTGACAATATAATCAAGCTGAAAGCAGCTGTTTAACATATTATCAATGAAAGAGTGGTATCGGGCATTCTTTACCGGAATTGCAGCTCAACACAGCGCAACATTTCCAACAAGAAAGTTTAGGCTCACTCATGGGGTTTGCTGCCAAAACCATCATTCACCAATGAGAGCTTTCAACCCCGAAGCGCTATGTCAGGACGCCTCGGCTTGCTCGTTTTAAGATCTCAACACCACAAAGAGGAGCTGAGCTTGCACGAATTTCTGCTATAAAACATCATAGATATAATACGTTGACATTCAGTGCTTATTGCCACATCAAAAAAGCACCCAATATATGAAAACATATTTGTAACTGACTACCCCAAGAGTACACCAGCGCAAAACTCGGCGGTTTTAGTTGCCAGCACACAGCAATTACACTTCGGAGTTGAAAAAACGGAACATCATACACCAGATGCGTATGACAGTTAGAGTAGCCTATGTGATGCATTGACCAAATTGACTAATGATATGAACTTTTTGCTGTCCAAACGTATGAATATGGCTACACACACATTAAAATCCATGACATGTAGGGCAGAAACGCATGCTTCGCGGCTAACGACTAGTTAAAGATATTTGGAGCTGCAGCACCCACGTGGTACTGCAGTCCGTCCATCACGTCTGCAGCGTTCGAGCCAGCTGCTGAGAAGGTGGGGTGAGGCATTCGACGGCGACTACACGGACCAGCCAGTCTGGAAGCGCGAGTTGAAGATCTAAAAACACGGAGTTTAGAACAGTGGTAGGAGTACGGAGTTTAGAACAGTCGACAGCCGCAGCACTCAGCAGCAGACTGTCGACGCCGCAGAGAACGTGGTCTGCGAGGAGCAGAGACAGACGTCAGACACACAGTAAGCAAGCCTAAAGGTAGTCTTGGAATGGCATTTTAAGAAGGTAGAACAGTCTCATTCATGCCTTAATACTGATCAAGGAAATTATTGCACAATTATTTTGAAAACTGTCATGATAGGAGGAATATCAGTATCAGCAGTTTTAACTTATGACTTCACCTATCAGTGGTTCTAAGCCTGTTGGTGATAAATTTTAATAAATAAATAAAACAAGTGTTTCTAATTCTGGATTTAACACCTTCGTTCCAAGTGTATGGTGCTGCTAAGGATAACGAAAATGTTATGTAGTTTACTGCGGTAAAGGGTATATCGAAGCAATTCGCTCACCTTGAGGCCCTGCCTCTGTTTTGAGGGTTTAGAGGGAATTTGAGAGACGGAAGTGAGGCAAGGAATTATTTAGGTAACTATGCATGACATTGATTTTTTACAGCTTTGCATGGTCTTGATCTTTGATAACATAATATTTTTCAAGAGAGGGCTCGTTGGTGCTTGCCACTCAGCTGAATCAATTATTCTTACCTTTTTTGAGTATTTAAAAGTCTATTCTTGTGACAAAGGTGGAGCTCCAGACCTGGATGGGTAGATTTGAACAAGTATCAGTGCGTTGTAGAGTAGATTTAAGAGTTTGAAGTGTTGTAATGAGCGTGAAAGTCATGATGATAATGTTATAAAAAATTAACCGGCAATCGCTCATAGTATAATGAAATTGAAAATGCCAAATAGTATATTGATATTTCGACGGCGTGTCTTCTTCAGGAGCAAGTTTTGAATTTGAAAGTCATTGAAAGTCATTGTCCATATCATTAGTCAATTTGGTCAATGCATCACATAGGCTACTCTAACTGTCATACGCATCTGGTGTATGATGTTCCGTTTTTTCAACTCCGAAGTGTAATTGCTGTGTGCTGGCAACTAAAACCGCCGAGTTTTGCGCTGGTGTACTCTTGGGGTAGTCAGTTACAAATATGTTTTCATATATTGGGTGCTTTTTTGATGTGGCAATAAGCACTGAATGTCAACGTATTATATCTATGATGTTTTATAGCAGAAATTCGTGCAAGCTCAGCTCCTCTTTGTGGTGTTGAGATCTTAAAACGAGCAAGCCGAGGCGTCCTGACATAGCGCTTCGGGGTTGAAAGCTCTCATTGGTGAATGATGGTTTTGGCAGCAAACCCCATGAGTGAGCCTAAACTTTCTTGTTGGAAATGTTGCGCTGTGTTGAGCTGCAATTCCGGTAAAGAATGCCCGATACCACTCTTTCATTGATAATATGTTAAACAGCTGCTTTCAGCTTGATTATATTGTCAGTTTTCATAGCTGCTTTAAAACATTGGCTGTAATAAACCAGTGACGTTAATGTAATGCCTTTTGTGGGGTGTGCGTGGAGCGACGCAATAACTAAAGCTTCGTGCATACTCAACGTATTCTAATGGAACCAAATTAGAGCCGAAAGCGATGAAGCAACGGAGATTAGCAGTTCCAGGTGGCAACGGTATGAATATCATTTTCCAAAGATTTCCGATATCCTAATACCGAAATGGTATGTATATGATTTAATGAAACCGAACACAACGAAGTTGTAGCCATTTATATTTTTTATGCAGGGAAGCGGGTTTCAGTCCACCAGAGTTGTCCTTAAACTCCACCATCAGAATAATATTGCATTGAACTCTGCTGATTGGAGTACAGTCATCACACGATGTGCATTCAGTGCTCTCCACTCTCCACGAATGTTACTAAAAATTATTGTGAAAATTATTGTAAGGTACGTTGTTTGCAACTTATTCATATAAAATACAGGTTGAGGAGATTCCAAGAGTAGATCCATCTCGGGTATTTGGAGCTCCTAACAGGAGCCAGCTCGCTGAAGACTCCATCGGCGCGTCCAAAGCGTGAGATTGGGATGACGCCTGCCGCCATCGGCACTTCCAGGCCAGCACTGGGACAAACAGTCACAATACACAATTGTTAGGCAGGTCGATAATTTTGGGCTTGGGGGCTGATCGACGCACCACCTGCCATGGCTTTTTGGCATTCCTAATGCGTTTAAGAAGTTCTAGAGAGAGCTTCTCAGACCCCCCTTCAGAGAGAGAGAGAGACCTCTACGACCGATAATCTCGCAAATCCCCACCGAACTTAAGCCGTTGCTAAGAAGTTAACACGCGCATTGACGGGTGGGACGGGTACCCGTGCCCCTCGGGTTTTCTGGTGATAGCAGAAAAAACGGCGGCGCGTAGCGCCGCCGTACTTGTCATACCTTTTCCTTCATCATTTTTACAACTTCTGTGAAAATTTTAAGGTTAGGTCATCTCAGGTCAGGTCACCAGTACAGGTCAAGTGACCCGACCTCAAAAAAAGTTTAAGATAGCATAAGTCGGAGCAGGGTGAACTTATCCGATTGAAACTCATATCACAAAATGGCCAACCAAGTTCTCTAAAATATGTTCCGGTATTTTCTATATCGATGACCTAAGGTTAGGTACGAGGCATGACCTCTCCATTGGAAATACAAGGGAAAATGGTTTTTACGGAATAAGTCAGTAGCGGATTGTGATAGAGCATTTATTTTAGCTGCATTAGACTGGCCTGGGCTTTGCAGTTCTAATGCTATGCATTTTATATAATTTGACCCTGACCTGACCTCAGGTCAGGTCAAATCCTTGATTTGACCTAGCAAGGTCAGATTATATATAATTCGATTCGGCTTGCTGAGAGGATTCATATAGTTAAAGTTGTTTTGCTCTATCTTTACTTGTACAGATTTAATGGCCGATAAACTGAATATACATGTTATCCCTATCACGGCATCTTTTGACCTCTCGTGACCTTAAATGTGACCTGACAAAAAAATGGTTAAAATGTTTTCGATGGAGAAGTGGACGGGCAGGCCAACGCCGTTTACCGTTTTTCGCTACCTACCGTGATTCTCGAGATCTTAGGGGCGGGTACCCGCTCCCCTGTCAATGCAAAGGTGGCTCAGACCCCCGTCAATGCGCGTGTTAAACCAGTTAATCTCACCATTCATTCCAGTAAAAACACACTTTAAAATCTTCCGAAGAACTTGTTGATATTCTAAAAGCGAACACACCCAACGGAATTTTGGCGTCTCTAGGTGTTTCCAGCTTATTCACGAATGTACCTATAGAAGAAACCATCCAGATTATACTCAAATATGTCTATGAACATCAATAACTTCCACCACCCCGACTCCCAAAAAAGTCTTCTAGCAGACTTACTTCGCTTATGCACCACAGATGCCCCGTTCAGATGCCCTGAGGGTAAGTTCTTCGTTCAAGTCGATGGGGTGGCTATGGGGTCCCCCTTGGGAGTGCTTTTCGCGCATGCGTATATGAGCCATGTTGAAAGTAAAGCACTAGCAGTGAACGGTGTTAGGGGTAAACCAGTATCTTCGTTATGTAGACGACATCTGGATAGATGTGAACAATAATCATCTCTGTATCTCTGTATCTGTATTAATCACCAACAGGCACATACCCAATTATAGGTGAAGTCAATGAAAGATAAAAATGCATAATCATCAACAGCCTACTCCTAAAATAAGCAAAAAACATTTCTAACACGACAAACACAGATAATCGATCTGGTCACTGACCTATGAAAACTGTTTGTAGAGTCGTAAAAGAGGCGATACACTTTTTAAGTAGTCCAATGTGATCCGTCAAAATATAGCAGGTTGGTGAGAAAGCTAAAAAGTTATTAACAACGCGAGGAGCCCGCACAAACACACATCATTGTATCGTGTTCACTCGACCAAAAGGCACATTTAAGAAAGTTGCACTAGCATTCCTGATAGTTCTAGATGGTACATGAAGCGAGAAACATTCCAAAAGATGAGATGATGCGATGAGACCTCTAAAAACCTTGTTTGTGAATAAGATGTCAAGTTGTACACGCCATAAAAGAGAATAGCCTCCTTTATTATATACTTAGAAAAAAACTTTCAGACTGAAACTTTTTATTTTAGAGGGAAAAATAAAATACAAGTTTTTAAAATTTTTATTCTCAGCCCCCTGGTTTCCAGACCATGATAGCTACGGTATTGAACTTAACACGGCTGGATAGAAAACTTCGTTGCCGTCATTTTTCTCACTCATACCCCCCACTTATCTCTTACGGCTTGCGCGCTATCAGCCGTAAAATACATTTCATAGTGGTAATTTTATCGGTTCATTTTTGCTTCACACCAGGATTTCGAATGGTTAATATAGATGGAAGTGGATGAAATTCGGCAAAAAGCTAGTTCAAAGACATATCTTGCCATCGCAACAGGCTGCATATCATAGCAACAACAGTGTACCTTTAATTAAATGTAATACACAATGCTAGTAAGTTTTCCGCTCGAAACCTCACCCCGCCGTTCGGCCGTAGCGTGGCTGCGGGCGGCGCACTGGTAGCTGCTACGCAAGACAGATACCATAGCTATCTACGCATGCTATAGACCAGCGCGAATGCCCGGTGGTGGCAGGGTAGTCTGTCTCGTTTCGGCTCCTCTACTCGTGCGGCGGGCGCGTTGTCTATTAGATATTCATATCAGTCGGACGGCCGGGTGGCGGCCGTGCGGTGGGGTCGCGCTCGCTGCGGCGACTTTCGACGAATAAAAAACAAAATGGTGGTCAGGAACTGGTTTGCTTGTTTGGTTTGTTGTGTTTTGTTTCTTTATGTGTGTCCAAATCTTACTGTGTATGTATGTGATAGGTCCGGTAAAAGTGATGTGTTTTATGAGAGAGATAAGAGAGGCCCCACCACTTAAGCCTTCGGGCTTTTGCGTCAATCTATTTGTTATACCTGTCATATTGTTTTCGTCCAATAAAAATTTATCATCTGTCTATCTATCTACCCACTAGTTAATGCATCCTCTAACCATAGGTAGCACGGGCCAAAGGATCCACCGTTGCACACCATTTCCTTCCCAGCCGAATAAACCTCTTTGTGGTGATACCATGACACGTGACTCCTTGCACTCCCTGCTTAAATAAACTTAATAAGCAGTGGCGGATCCAGGCCATTAGTATGGGGGTGGGGCTAAGGAGCTCGAGCATAGCCGGATCCAAGACATCAGTACCGGGGTGGGGCTAGTGAGCTCGAGCATAGGCGGATCCAGGACATCAGTACGGGGGTGGGGCTAAGGAGCTCGAGCAAAGGCGCATCCAGGACATCAGGAGCGGGTTGGAACTCGGGACCTCGAGTAAAGGCGATCCAGGACATCAGTACGGGGGTGGGGCTAAGGAGATGGAGCATAGGCGGATCCAGGACATCAGTACGGAGGTGGGGCTAAGAATTTAGAGTATAGGCCGATCCAGGACATCAGTACGGGGATGGGGCTAAGGAAATCGAGCATAGACGGATCCAGGACATCAGTACGGGGGTGGGGCTAAGGAGCTCGAGTAAAGGCGGATCCAGGACATCAGTACGGGGGTGGGGCTAAGGAGCTCGATCATAAGCGGATCCAGGACATCAGTACGGGGGTGGGGCTAAGGAGCTCGAGCATAGGCGGATCAATGACAGTACGGAGTTGGGGCTACGGAGTTCGAGCATAGGCGGATCCAGGATATCAGTAAGGGGGTGGGGCTAAGGAGCTCGAGCATAAGCGGATCCAGGACATCAGTCCGGGGGTGGGGCTAAGGAAATCGAAAATAGGCGGATCCAGGACATCAGTAAGGGGTTGGGGTAAGGAGCTCGAGCATAGGCGGATCCAGGACATCAGTACGGGGATGGAGCTAGGGAGTTCGAGCATAGGCGGATCCAGGACATCAGTAAGGGGGTGGGGCTAAGGAGCTCGAGCATAAGCGGATCCAGGACATCAGCACGGGGGTAGGGGCTAAAGAGATCGAGCATAGGCGGATCCAGGACATCAGTACGAAGGTGGGCCTAGGGAGATAGAGAATAGGCGGATCCAGGACATAAGTACGAGGGTGGGGCTAGGGAGTTAGAGCATAGGTGGATCCAGGACATCAGTACGGGGGTGGGGCTAAGAAGCTCGAGCATAGGCGGATCCATGACATCAGTTCGGGGGTGGGGCTAAGGAGCTCGAGCATAGGCAGATTCAGGACATCAGTGCGGGGGTGGAACTCCGGAGCTCGAGTAAAGGCGGATCCAGAACATCAGTACGGGGATGGGGCTAAGGAGATGGAGCATAGGCGGATCCAGGACTTCAGTACGGAGGTGGGGCTAAGAAGTTAGAGTATAGGCCGATCCAGGACATCAGTACGGAGGTGGGGCTAAGGAAATCGAGCATAGACGGATCCAGGACATTAGTACGGGGGTGGGGCTAAGAAGTTAGAGTATAGGCCGATCCAGGACATCAGTACGGGGTTGGGGCTAAGGAAATCGAGCATAGGCGGATCCAGGACATCAGTAAGGGGTTGGGGTAAGGAGCTCGAGCATAGGCGGATCCAGGACATCAGTATGGGGGTGGGGCTAAAGAGCTCGAGCATAGGCGGATCCAGGACATTAGTTCGGTGGTGGGGCTGACTTCTCGAGCTGAGGCATTACTCGGTAACAAATAGGCTGAATTGGGTGAAAATCTGCAGGTATAGGTGAAATACTGTCGGAAAACCCGTCATATTTTATATTGCATCGCCTTTCTTCTGGTCATGCTAGTCTTTGCTTAACAAAACAAACATTATGCGTGTGTTTATTTATGTGATGACATAAACAGAGGGCAAGCGTGGTGCAGTATGCAGATACATGCTAATTTAGGAAAACATGGGCCTAAACAGGGGGATTAAATGGAGCCATAATGAGAGCACAAAACCTAAAACTCAAACATTATGTTGTTATAAGTATCAAACTGCTGAAAACACTCGCCTGTCAATCGAACTGTTTGGCTAACGTACATTGTCACCGGCTTCTCCTGCGCCGGAGCGGCACCTGCCGAGGCCGCAGGCCGAGGTGGTTGTTGTTGTTATTGTCTGTTCTGAGCGCTGGTATCAGAGACCTAAAACTTTTGTGGATAGAAGGCACTTCCAAATGAATAAGCACCACGGTTGTCAATTTCCAAAATTTTCAAAATTTTGCCCACAATTTTGCATTATGTGATTTTTAACTTTTATTTTTCTATTTTTTGCTAATTCATCTAGACTCTTCAAACTTGCACCCTGTTACATCAGGGAAATTTGTACTTCACACAAAAAGTTGGAAAGAAAAAGCTTTAAATTTAGGGCTCTAAATTAGCTTTTAAACTTTGCACCCTAAATTTGGCATAAAACTCATGGTCTATATATACAATATATAGACCAATATGTATAACTACAGGCTCGAAATATCTGAAGCTACAGCAATTTAGTCTCTGAGTCAAATATCAACTTAAAGGCCGGTTTGTGCAGTACTGCACAAACACAGAAACAAAACAAAAACAGAAATTTAAGGGTCCTTTTTGGCCCATTCCGTGAAGGTCTGCATTTCCCAAAATATTATTCAAACCCTTATATCTTCCGATCTAATCGATAAAAATTAGTTCCCATTTCAGATAATAAGAGAGAACAGCCTCCTTTATTATATATTTAGAGATAAAAACTTTCAGACTGAAACTTTTTATTTTATAGGCAAAAATAAAATATACGTTTTTAAAATTTTTATTCTCAGCCCCCTGGTTTCCAGACCATGATAGCTACGGTATTGAACTTAACACGGCTGGATAGAAAACTTCGTTGCGTCATTTTTCTCACTCATATCCCCCACTTATCTCTTACGGTTTCCGCGCTATAAGCCGTAAAATACATTTCAAAGTGGTAATTTTATCAGTTCATTTTTGCTTCACACCGGGGTTTAGGGTGGTTAGAGTCATTAGAGGGAAATGAAATTTTGCATGCAGCTAGGTAAGAGACATATGTCGACATTCCATCTGCATAGATATCAATGAAACACCAAGTTACCTTTACAAACATGCCGTTTCTCCACGCAACGTTGTAGCAAATCACCACGCGTCACCCCTGCGTCCACGCCGCGGCAACGCCGGCGATCGGCACGGCCGTTTCTGTTTATTTATGGTCTGGTAAAAAAGTACCCAACACTACCCATAATGCATCACAAGTAATTAGAGTACCGTAAAAGTCCGAGTTTACAATAAGAGTATTATGTTTCTGTTTTTGGGCCATATGTGGATCCAGGGAATAACTAGGCTAGGTGCTCCCCTCACCCTTCTCCCCCATCCCCCTCCCCCAACCCCCAATCGACCATCGGCGCCCTCTTAAATTGTAAAGACACGCCTCTCAAGGTCGATGACGCTCCCTGAAATGTCGCTTCCCATACGCGGATCCAGGATTGCCTATCGGGGGCCAGGTGGAAGGGGAAACTTCCTGGTGGGCGCTATCTACACCAGGGACGCCACTTTTGGCCGGAAAACCTATCAAGTAGGCGCTAAAACCTATCAGTAGACCCCGATACCTGCATCTCGGGGAAAACGACATTTCAGGGGGTGCCATCGAACATTCCAGGGGTTTCCGGGACAATTTCAGGGGGCTTTAAGATTATATGGGGGGCACCTGTCCCCTTTCCCCCTTGGATCCGCCTATGTCGTTTCGGGGGGGCACGGAGGTGGGGTCGTTACGGGTGTGGGGGTAAGGAGCTCGAGCATAAGCGGATCCAGGACATCAGCATGGGGGTAGGGGCTAAAGAGTTCGAGCATAGGCGGACCCAGGGCATCAGTACGAGGGTGGGGCTAGGGAGTTAGAGCATAGGCAGATCCAGGACATCGGTGCGAGGGTCGGGCTAGGGAGTTAGAGCATAGGCGTATCCAGGACATTAGTACGGGGATGGGGCTAAGCAGCTGAGCATTAGCGGATTCAGGACATCAGTACGGGGTGAGACTCGGAAGTTCCAGCATAGGCGGATCCAGGACATCAGCATGGGGGTAGGGGCTAAAGAGTTCGAGCATAGGCAGACCCAGGGCATCAGTACGAGGGTGGGGCTAGGGAGTTAGAGCATAGGCAGATCCAGGACATCGGTGCGAGGGTCGGGCTAGGGGAGTTAGAGCATAGGCGTATCCAGGACATTAGTACGGGGATGGGGCTAAGCAGCTGAGCATTAGCGGATTCAGGACATCAGTACGGGGTGAGACTCGGAAGTTCCAGCATAGGCGGATCCAGGACATCAGCATGGGGGTAGGGGCTAAAGAGTTCGAGCATAGGCAGACCCAGGGCATCAGTACGAGGGTGGGGCTAGGGAGTTAGAGCATAGGCGGATCCAGGACATCGGTGCGAGGGTCGGGCTAGGGAGTTAAAGCATAGGCGGATCCAGGACATCGGTACGAGGGTCGGGCTAGGGAGTTAGAGCATAGGCGGATCCAGGACATTAGTACGGGGATGGGGCTAAGCAGCTGAGCATTAGCGGATTCAGGACATCAGTACGGGGTGAGACTCGGAAGTTCCAGCATAGGCGGATCCAGGACATCAGTAGGGGGTAGGGGCTACGGAGTTCGAGCATAGGCGGATCCAGGATATTAGTACGGGTATGGGGCTAAGGAGATCGAGCATAGGCGGATCTAGGACATCTGTACGGGGGTGGAGATAAGGAGCTCGAGCATAGGCTGATCCAGGACATCAGTATGGGTGTGGGGCTAAGGAGCTCGAGCAGAGGCGGATCTAGGACATCAGTACGGTGGTGGGGCTAAAGGGCTTGAGTATAGGCGGATCAAGGACATCAGTACGGGGGTGAGGCTAAGGAACTCGAGCATAAGCGGATCCAGGACATCAGCACGTAGGTAGGGGCTAAAGAGTTCGAGCATAGGCGGATCCAGGACATCAGTACGGTGGTGGGGCTCGGGCGTTCCAGCATAGGCGGATCCAGGACATTAGTAGGGTGGTAGGGGCTAAAGAGTTCGAGTATAGGCGAATCCAGGGCAGTACGGAGGTGGGGCTACGGAGTTCGAGCATAGGCAGATCCAGGACACCAGTTCGGGGGGTGGGGCTAAGGAGCTCGAGCATAGGCGGATCCAGGACATCAGTGCAGGGGTGTGGCTCTGGAGCTCGAGTAAAGGCGGATCCAGGACATCAGTGGGGGGGTAGGGGCTACGGAGTTCAAGCATAGGCGGATCCAGGACATCAGTAAGAAGGTGGGTTAAGGAGCTCGAGCATAGGCGGATCCAGGACATCAGTAGGGGGTAGGGGCTAAGGAGTTCGAGCATAGGCGGATCCAGGACATCAGTACGGAGGTGGGGCTAAAAAGTTCGAGCATAGGCGGATCCAGGACATCAGTACGGGGGTGGGGCTAAGGAGCTCCAGCAAAGGCGGATCCAGGCCTCAGTACGGAGGTGGGGCTAAGGAGCTCGAGCATAGGCGGATCTAGGACATCAGTGCGGTGGTGGGGCTCGGGTGTTCCAGCATAGGCGGATCCAGGACAATAGTAGGGTGGTAGGGGCTAAAGAGTTCGAGTATAGGCGAATCCAGGGCAGTACGGAGGTGGGGCTACGGATTTCGAGCATAGGCAGATCCAGGACATCAGTTCGGGGGTGGGGCTAAGGAGCTCGAGCATAGGCGGATCCAGGACATCAGTGCAGGGGTGTGGCTCCGGAGCTCGAGTAAAGGCGGATCCAGGACATCAGTACGGGGGTGGGGCTAAGAAGATCGAGCATAGGTGGATCCAGGACATCTGTACGGGGGTGGGGCTAAAGAGCTGGAGCATAGGCGGATCCAGGACATCAGTACGGGTGTGGGGCTAAGGAGCTCGAGCAGAGGCGGATCCAGGGCATCAGTACGGGGGTGGGGCTAAGGAGCTCGAGCATAAGCGGATTCAGGACATCAGTACGTGGGTGGGGCTCGGGAGCTCGAGCATAGGCGGATCCAGGACATCAGTTCAAGTTCAAAGTTCAAAAACATTTATTCGAAAACACTAACACGGCTGGGTTATGTATGAGATTGGCACAAAAGCCGTAGCTTAAGTCGAGGTGCCTCTCTCCATATACAAAATTCACACATACACACATACACACACACACACACATACACACACGCACGTACACTAACCATCGGCTGTCAGATCGCTGGCCGCCGCCCGGGCACCGGGCGACCGGGGATCCCTTGTCGGCGATGCCTGTCGCTGCGTCAGTTTCTTGGACTGAATCTTTGGGTACGGATGAGAAATGATTGAAATAAGTAGGCTATGTCACGCTCGCTGCCGGGACTCAGGCCATTGCCTCGTAGAAAAGTTTCGATTTGTGCCGAACGCTGTAATGTTTCAAAGTTAAATTCGAGTTTTTGGGATATGGATCGGAAAAGCAGTGTTCTATGGAGATCGTGTGAGGGACAGTCGAGTATGAAGTGTGCAACAGTTTCAGATCGGTAGCCGCAGGTGCATTTCGGGGAGTCGGTTAAACTGAATTGATAAAGATGTGAGTTTAATTTAGATGCACCAACCCGGAGCTGAGTATGAATTCGATTTCCCGTTTTTGAGCCTATAGCGAAGTATTTGGGTGGAGGCAGCTGTCCGTGATATTTTGCAATCTCTCTTTTGAAGTTTTGTCTAGTTGTCTGTCTGATGGTTAGGGGAGTGTTGTTCCAGTCTCTTCCAGTTTTTGGTACAAACGAGTTTGGAAATAGTTCTGTGCGATGTCTTAGTGCAGTTTGATTTTGCGCGTTTCTGAGGGTTCTTCCGGCGTCGTCCAGTCTTGTGAGAGGAATGATTGATCGAATGTAGGTAGGAACTTTCGAGGTTCTACCTTGTAGGTCGTGGTATGTCGTGAGTCGGTGAATTTTTCGTCTTGCAGTCAGAGATGTCCATCCGAGCTCTTCAAGTAACTTTGCAGTCGGTGTTCTCAACATTGCCCCAGTGATGATTCGGGCTGCTCGATACTGTGTTCGTTCTAGTCGCATTTCGTCTGTCTTTGTTAAAGGTCCGTCAATTATCGTATCACAGTAGTCAAAATAAGGTCTAACGTAAATGGTGTAAATCTGGTCAAGAATGGGCCGAGGTATGTATGAAGCAATAGGATATAATGGACCAAGTGCTCTGTTAACCTGCTTTATTACGTGATTAATGTGCTCATGAAACCTGAGGTCGTCGGACAAAATTACTCCTAAATGCTTGTGACTTGCGCTCGAATTTATTTCTGTTCCACCAAATTTCAAACGGGGTTTTGCTGCTTCTTGGCGTAGCGAAAAATTTTGCTGGACTGTTTTTGCAGAATTGTATGTAATGACCCACTCTTGACCATACTTGTCAATTTCGTCGAGGTCTCTTTGTAAGGTATTTTGAGTTGCGGCTATGTCGTCGGGAGCGTGAGGTATGTAAAGAGAGGTGTCGTCGGCAAAGAAAAGCGTCTCGTTGGTGGTTTTTGTCGCAAGTCCATTGAGGTACATGATTGCTAACAATGGGCCAAGCACGGAACCTTGGGGACATCCTGCGCTTAGTCTTTTTGGCTGAGATGCTGTTGGTGATGTTGAGGAAGGAGGTGATGAAGGAGGTGTTGAAGTAGATGATGCCGGAGGAAATTCCCCAGGTGGGTCGCTCCCTATAACTACTCTTTGCTGCCTATCTGTCAGGTATGTCTTCAGCCAATTTAACAGGGGTCCTCTAATGCCAAAATCGTTTTCGCATTTTGAAAGAAGTCCTTGGTGCCAAATTTTGTCAAAGTATTTTGCTATGTCCAGATATATTGCCGTGAAGTCCAGTCCTTTGTCCAGTGAACTGTATAGATTGTGAGTGAGGTAGAGCAGTTGAAGTTGGGTGCTTTGGTGAGGGCGGTACCCACCCTGTCTTTCCGTTAATAAATTGTGGTCGGTGATGTGTTTGTAAATGCTTCCGAAGACAATTTTTTCAAAAATTTTGGAGGTACAGCTTAAGAGTGATATTGGTCTATAATTTGTTGGGTCTGATGGTGAGCCTTTCTTCTTGTAAATTGCCCTGACGTTAGCGTATTTCCATGCGTTAGGGAATATGCCTTCTTGCAAAGATTTGTTGAAAAGTGTTGCCATTGGTTCTGCAATTATTATAGCTGAAAGTTTCAGCATTTTGGGTGGTAGTTCGTCGGGACCAGTAGATTTGTTTGGATCCAGAGAGTTCAATACTGCCAGTACGTCACGTTCTCTTATCACGATAGTATCAAGGGAAGGTACCGCCCGATCGTTTTGTAAAGTCGGAGGGGGTATTGGGGTTGAAGATGTGTCAATGTCCGTCTGAGAAACAAAGAAGTCGTTAAGGAGAGTAGCTTTGTCGTAGTCATCCTGCACAATTTGACCGTCGGATCCTATGAGTGGGGGTATTGAGGAATTTTGTGATCGTCCTATGATGCTCCGCAGAATTTGATGATATTTGTGGGGGCTTTGTTTATGAGCAGTTAATTTCGCAGATTGGGCCATCAGATGGGAAGAGCGCAGCCGTTGGTTCAAGGTCGTGACAAGATTTCTTTGTTGTCTCCATAGAGTCCAATCCGTCGTTTTGTCGGTTCTTTTTGCGAGCTTGAAGAGTCTGTTACGTTTCCGGATGTTTCTTTTTAGTTCGTTTGTTACCCATGGTTTGTCTCTGGATCTAATAATAATTAGTTTTGTGGGAATGCTTCTTTTGGCTGCTTGCAGGATTGATTCAGTGAATTGTTTTGCCGCTGAGTGAATGTCCGCTTCTAGAATTTCAGTCCAATTAGTGTCCATTAGGAGAGTAACAAAAAGATTGTGGTCCATGTTCTTGTAATCCCATATGGTTTTGGTTGTTGTTTTTTCTCTAGGCACCTCAATCTTTAATGTTGCAAATATGGGGAAGTGGTCCAGGTTTGAAAATGGTGAGGCTGTTCCGCTGTCCAGTATGAGTTGTCTGTTGTTAGTGAAGATCAAGTCTCTCAAGTTCGCAGCGTTATCGCTTATTCTAGTGGGGGTATCAATGAGCTGAGTCAGGCCCAACACGGTCGCAGCATCTTCTATCTTTTTGTCTGTAGTTGTGACTCCGCTATTAGCTATTGCTGAGTTAACCAAATAGTTATTGCCAGCGTTGAAGTCGCCAAGTATCACTATCGTGGACGAAGGAAATTTATTGGAAAGGTTTACGCTTTCAGTTAGATTTGCAGTAAATTCTTCTACCCTGTTTGAGTATGAGTTGGGTGGTAAGTATAAACAGCATATGATAATGGAAATTTCTTGAATTTTGATTTGGCACCACACCCATTCTTCTGCGTTATTCAACTCGAGGTGAAACAATCTCTTTATGGGAAGTGTTTTATGCGCGTAAATTGCTACACCACCACCATGTCGGTTGCGATGATTGATGAGGGGAGCGTGGAAATCATCAATTTTATATAAAGCAGGGTTGACGTTTTCGTCCAGTTTTGTTTCTGTCAGTGCTATGATTTTGACGTTGTTTGATTTTATGAATTGATGGAGCTCGTCTAATCTACCTGGTGCAGTTAAGCTGTTGATATTTGCATGTGCGATCGTGAGGTTGTCAAGGGGTGGATGGCTTGGTCCGGGGTTGGCTTCTACCCCTGAAATGATCAAGAGCGTTCGAATATTTTTGAGAATATTAAGAAGCTTCCATTGGAAGTTGGTAGTGGTTCCATCCGATATTGTACTAACTAACTCCCTAAGAGGACCGGGGTTTCGGGCAGCAGTGCGGGGGGCCGCGGCGAGGGCTCTGGTGGCCGGGAAAAGAACTAACTGGATTGTTTTGAATAGATGGCGCCACGTGCGAGCCAGCAGCGAGCGCGAGTTTCCACTGCGAGCCAACGTCTCCTCAGTGTGAGTCCTGATTTGAAGTTTGAAAACGGAGGTGAGTGACGCAGCGACAAGCCCAGACGTCCGTCGATCAAAGGCCATGGATCCCCGAGCGGCGGCAAGCGGTACACCTGTGATCAGTCATGGTTAATCCCTATTGGTGAGAACCATAGGTACTGCTTGAAAACAAAATTAAACGCTGTTGGTTGCAGCAATCAAAATTTCTGCTTGTGATGGTTACACATGTTATTATTTGTCGCACTAGATCGCAATTCAAGACCAGCATACATCGTAAGAACTGAAATTAAGGCTCGGTCGGCTTTGGGCGCACATATGTGGGTTCGAGGCCCAGTCTAGGGTGCTGAGCGCGGCACGCCCTAGCCGCCGGCCAGTAACACTCACTGAGCAGTGCCATGTCAAGGTCAAGTTATCACGTGACCAGTCGGCGGGCACGGCTCGCCCCAGCTCACAGCACAGGCCGGCGGGCGGGCGGCCACGCAGATTAGCGCCAAGGGTGAGCTCAGGTCCGCAGAGGAGAAACTTGTGGTGGGCAGACAAAAATGAAAGAAAAAAACATGCTAGTCCACTGATAGAAAACACGTGTCCATGAGAAAACTGTTCACTAACCAAAAAGAGCTCTCTCACTCGACAACTCTTTCCCACAGTAGGTGTAGGGCGGGTTACCTTTTTCCAGCTCGTCTGGCACTCCTTGTCATCACCGTTCGGAACTCATCCTGGCGTGTAGATCCAGTGGCGGCTCCAGGGGCTCCAGAAGGAGAGGTGCCCTGTGACAGGAGATCAGGATCCTCTCCAACCAGCTCCACCAGATCGTCCACCGAGCCGAATATCCTGGTAGGGGTAGGGGTAGGGGCTAAGTATAATTTCAGTAGGGGTAGGGGCTAAGTAGTTCAAGCATAGGCGGATCCAGGGCAGTATAGAGGTGGGGCTACGGAGTTCGCGCATAGGCAGATCCAGGACATATGTAAGGGGGTGGGGTAAGGAGCTCGAGCATAGACGGATCCAGGACATCAGTTCGGTGGTGGGGCTGAGGTCTCGAGCTGGGGCATAACTCGGTAACAAATAGGCTGAATTGGGTGAAAATCTGCAGGTATAGGTGAAATACCGTCGGAAAACCCATCATATTTTATATTGTATCTTCTTTGTTCTCGTCATGCCCAGTCTTTGCTTAACAAAACAAACATTATGCATGTGTTTATTTCTTTGATGATATGAACAGAGGGCAGGCGTGGTGCAGTATGCAGAGACATGCTAATTTAGGAAAACATGGGCCTAGACAGGGGATTGAATGGAGCCATAATGAGAACACAAAACCTAAAACTCCAACATTGCGTTGTTATAAGTATCAAACTGCTGAAAAAAACTCGCCTGTCAATCGAACTGTTTGGCTAACGTACATTGTCACCGGCTTCTCCTGCGCCAGAGCGGCACCTGCTGACGCCGCTGGCCGAGGTTGTTGTTGGCGTCTGTCCGTCCTGAGAATTGATGTCAGAGCTCTGGAATTTTGTAGGGTGATAGCCCTTCTGCTCCAGACGCCCAAACTGAAGGCCCGAGTCGAAATCCAAAATAGTTTTTGAGAAATTTTGGCTCAACATTTTTCTGTTTTATATTTTTCTAATTTTTACTTCTTAACCTACGAACTTGAAATTTATGTCCTTTTCGAAAGATAACAAGGGCCAGCTAGGGAAAACGAATTGAGCTGATCCGACAATATTTATTGCGCGAAAACGCGGCTTTTCTTATGCGAGCAAAAAACCTGCTAAAAGTTGATGGCCGACTTGTGCGCTCGGAATGTCAGAAGACAGGCTTCAGTTAGCTGAAAGGCAGTTACCTAGGGGTAGCTAGGAAAATTTTGTAGTGCTTAGGCATAGTTTTGAGTGCAAAACGCAAAAATTTGACCTACTTTTTATAGTTCTTCCGGAAGACTGAATTTTGGTTCATTTCATTTCAACGTTAATATCTCACAATCTAATTGACCGATTTGAGTTTTCATTTCAAATAATGAAAGAACATTGCTTCCGCCTAATAATATTTGGAGATGGAAGTTGTGAATGTGAAATTCTTTGTTTTATAGGCATAAATAGAAATTGAGTCAAAAAACTTTTTATTTGCATCTTCCTGGTTCCAAGCTCATGTCACTCACAAACTTAGAACTGACGTGGCTGAAGAGGAAAGTTACTTGCAGTCATTTCGCTCACTTATACTACCCACCTATCTCTAATGGCTTTCGAGTAATTAGTCCAAAATATATTACAAGATGCTAAATTTCTCGGACCACCTTTGCTTCTCACCATGGTTTCAAGTCCTTAAAATGGATGGAAGTGGAAGTAATTTGGCATGAAGCTAGCTTACGATCCTTGCTCGACGATACAACTAATTTCAGCCCAAAAGAATGTTTGGTTCGTCTTCTAGAAGCACCTTTATATCGTGCCTTTTCGGGACAAGCACAGCACCCGGCGCCAGGGGCCCGGCATATTCGGCGGAGTTGTACTAGCCAGTGACCTCCTGACGGGTCACAGCTGTTCAGCTAGTGGGAGGATGAGTAGTGTGGCACGGTGGTCTAGTGGTTAGAGGCCCTGTCTCTTGATCAGGTAGGTCCGGTTCGAATCCGGTGGTGACCACGTACTCTTTATTGGTTATTTCAAAGAAAAGAATGATAAAACTGACTTGCAGGCTTATGAAGAGATACATTAAGAACAAAATATGGTTTGCTTTCGGCACATTGTCATGCGGCTCTGCTGCGCCGGTGGGGCGTTAGCCCAGGCCGCAGGCCGAGGTCTGTTGTTGTCTGTTCTGAGCGCTGGTATCAGAGACTTAAAACTTTTGTGGATAGAAGGCACTTCCAAATGAATAAGCACCACGGTTGTCAATTTTCAAAATTTTCAAAATTTTGCCCAGAATTTTGCATCATGTGATTTTTAACTTTTATTTTTCTATTTTTTGCTAATTCATCTACAGTCTTCAAACTTGCACCCTTTTACATCAGGGAAATTTGTAGTTCACACAAAAAGTTGGAAAGAAAAATATTTAAATTTAAGGCTCTAAATTAGCTTTTAAACTTTGCACCCTAAATTTGGCATAAAACTCATGGTCTAAACTACAGGCTCGAAATATCTGAAGCTACAGCAGTTCAGGTTCTGAGTCAAATACCAACTTAAAGGCCGGTTTGTGCAGTACTGCACAAACACAGAAACAAAACAAAAACGGAAATTTAAGGGTCCTTTTTGGCCCATTCTACGAAGGTCTGCATTTCCCAAAATATCAGTCCAACCCTTATATCTTCCGATCTAAATAATAAAAATTAGTTCGCATTTCAGATAATAAAAGAGAATAGCCTCCTGTATTATATATTTAGAGATACAAACATTCAGACTGAAACTTTTTATTTTAGAGGCAAAAATAAAATATAAGTTTTTAAAATTTTTATTCTCAGCCCCCTGGTTTCCAGACCATGATAGCTACGGTATTGAACTTAACACGGCTTGATAGAAAACTTTGTTACCGTCATTTTTCTCACTCATACCCCCCACTTATCTCTTACGGCTTCCGCGCTAACAGCCGTAAAGTACATTTCAAAGTGGTAATTTTATCAGTTCATTTTTGCTTCACACCGGGGTTTGGGGTGGTTAGAGTCATTGGAGGGAAATAAAATTTTGCATGCAGCTAGGTAAGAGACATATGTCGACATTCCATCTGCAAAGATATCAATGAAACACCAAGTTACCTTTACAAACATGCCGTTTCTCCACGCAACGTTGTAGCAAGTCACCACGCGTCACCCCTGCGTCCACGCCGCGGCAACACCGGCGATCGGCGCGGCCGTTTCTGTTTATTTATGGTCTGGTAAAAAAGTACCCATTACTACCCATAATGCATCACAAGTAATTAGAGTACCGTAAAAGTCCGAGTTTACAATAAGAGTGTTATGTTTCTGTTTTTGGACCATGGGTGGATCCAGGGAATAAGTAGGCTAGGAGCCCCCCTCACCCTCCTCCCCCCATCCCCCTCCCCCAACCCCCAATCGACCATTGGCGCCCTCTGAAATTGTAAAGACACGCCTCACAAGGTCGATGACGCTCCCTGAAATGTCGCTTCCCATACGCGGATCCAGGATTGCCTATCGGGAGCGAGGTGGAAGGGGAAATTTCCTGGTGGGCGCTATCTACACCAGGGACGCCACTTTTGGCCGGAAAACCTATCAAGTAGGCGCTAAAACCTATCAGTAGACCCCGATACCTGCATCTCGGGGAAAACGACATTTCAGGGGGTGCCATCGAACTTTCCAGGGGTTTCCGGGACAATTTCAGGGGGCGCTAAGATTCTATGGGGGCATCTATCCCCTTTCCCCTTGGATCCGCCTATGTCGTTTCGGGGGGGGGCACGGAGGTGGGGTCGTTACGGGTGTGGGGGTAAGGAGCTCGAGCATAAGCGGATCCAGGACATCAGCATGGGGGTAGGGGCTAAAGAGTTCGAGCATAGGCAGACCCAGGACATCAGTACGAGGGTGGGGCTAGGGAGTTAGAGCATAGGCGGATCCAGGGCATCGGTACGAGGGTCGGGCTAGGAAGTTTGAGCATAGGCGGATCCAGGACATTAGTACGGGGATGGGGCTAAGCAGCTGAGCATTAGCGGATTCAGGACATCAGTACGGGGTGAGACTCGGGAGTTCCAGCATAGGCGGATCCAGGACATCAGTAGGGGGGTAGGGGCTACGGAGTTCGAGCATAGGCGGATCCAGGATATTAGTACGGGGATGGGGCTAAGGAGATCGAGCATAGGCGGATCTAGGACATCTGTACGGGGGT
This sequence comes from Lepas anatifera, assembly GCA_034440635.1. Classification (NCBI taxonomy): domain Eukaryota; kingdom Metazoa; phylum Arthropoda; class Thecostraca; family Lepadidae; genus Lepas; species Lepas anatifera. The sequence goes on along the minus strand of JAOTON010000798.1, from coordinate 76,351 downwards.
GGAGATAAGGAGCTCGAGCATAGGCTGATCCAGGACATCAGTATGGGTGTGGGGCTAAGGAGCTCGAGCAGAGGCGGATCTAGGACATCAGTACGGCGGTGGGGCTAAAGGGCTTGAGTATAGGCGGATCAAGGACATCAGTACGGGGGTGAGGCTAAGGAGCTCGAGCATAAGCGGATCCAGGGCATCAGAACGTGGGTAGGGGCTAAAGAGTTCGAGCATAGGTGGATCCAGGACATCAGTACGGGGGTGGGGCTAAGAAGCTCGAGCATAAGCGGATTCAGCTGATCAGTACGGGGGTGGGGCTCGGGAGCTCGAGCATAGGCGGATCTAGGACATCAGTACGGTGGTGGGGCTCGGGCGTTCCAGCATAGGCGGATCCAGGACATTAGTAGGGTGGTAGGGGCTAAAGAGTTCGAGTATAGGCGAATCCAGGGCAGTACGGAGGTGGGGCTACGTAGTTCGAGCATAGGCAGATCCAGGACACCAGTTCGGGGGTGGGGCTAAGGAGCTCAAGCATAGGCGGATCCAGGACATCAGTGCAGGGGTGTGGCTCCGGAGCTCGAGTAAAGGCGGATCCAGGACATCAGTGGGGGGGTGTAGGGGCTACGGAGTTCGAGCATAGGCGGATCCAGGACATCAGTAAGAAGGTGGGGTAAGGAGCTCGAGCATAGGCGGATCCAGGACATCAGTAGGGGGTAGGGGCTAAGGAGTTCGAGCATAGGCGGATCCAGGGCATCAGTACGGAGGTGGGGCTCGGGCGTTCCAGCATAGGCGAATCCAGGACAATAGTAGGGTGGTAGGGGCTAAAGAGTTCGAGTATAGGCGAATCCAGGGCAGTACGGAGGTGGGGCTACGGAGTTCGAGCATAGGCAGATCCAGGACATCAGCACAGGGGTAGGGGCTAAGGAGCTCGAGCATAAGCGGAGCCAGGATATCAGTACGGGGGTAGAGGCTAAGGAGTTTGAGCATAGGCGGATCCAGCATATCGGTACGGGGATTGGGCCAAGGAGATCCAGCATAGGCGGATCCAGGACATCTGTACGGAGGTGGGGCTAAGGAGCTCGAGTATAGGCGGATCCAGGACATCAGTATGGGTGTCGGGCTAAGGAGCTCGAGCAGAGGCGGATCCAGGACGTCAGTACGTGGCTGGGGTAAGAGGCTCGAGTATAGGCGGATCAAAGACATCAGTACGGGGGTGGGGCTAAGGAGCTCGAGCATAAGCGGATCCAGGACATCAAGGGGCTAAAGAGTTAAAACAGGTAGGGGCTAAAGAGTTAAAACATAAGCGGATCCAGGACATCAGTACGGGGGTGGGGCTAAGGAGCTCGAGCATAAGCGGGTTCAGTACATCAGTACGTGGGTGGGGCTCGGGAGCTCAAGCATAGGCGGATCCAGGACATCAGTAGGGGTAGGGGCTAAGGAGTTCAAGCATAGGCGGATCCAGGGCAGTATAGAGTTGGGGCTACGGAGTTCGAGCATAGGCAGATCCAGGACATATGTAAGGGGGTGGGGTAAGGAGCTCGAGCATAGGCGGATCCAGGACATCAGTTCGGTGGTGGGGCTGAGGCCTCGAGCTTGGGCATAACTCGGTAACAAATAGGCTGAATTGGGTAAAAATCTGCAGGTATAGGTGAAATACCGTCGGAAAACCCATCATATTTTATATTGTATCTCCTTTCTTCTCGTCATGCCCAGTCTTTGCTTAACAAAACAAACATTATGCGTGTGTTTATTTCTTTGAGGATATGAACAGAGGGCAGGCGTGGTGCAGTATGCAGAGACATGCTAATTTAGGAAAACATGGGCCTAGACAGGGGATTGAATGGAGCCATAATGAGAACACAAAACCTAAAACTCCAACATTGCTTTGTTATAAGTATCAAACTGCTGAAAAAACTCGCCTGTCAATCGAACTGTTTGGCTAACGTACATTGTCACCGGCTTCTCCTGCGCCAGAGCGGCACCTGCCGAGGCCGCAGGCCGAGGTTGTTGTTGTTGTTGTTGTTGTTGTTGTCTGTTCTGAGCGCTGGTATCAGAGACCTAAAACTTTTGTGGATAGAAGGCACTTCCAAATGAATAAGCACCACGGTTGTCAATTTTCAAAATTTTCAAAATTTTGCCCAGAATTTTGCATTATGTGATTTTTAACTTTTATTTTTTTATTTTTTGCTAATTCATCTAGACTCTTCAAACTTGCACCCTTTTACAGCAGGGAAATTTGTAGTTCACACAAAAAGTTGGAAAGAAAAAGCTTTAAATTTAGGGCTCTAAATTAGCTTTTAAACTTTGCACCCTACATTTGGCATAAAACTCTTGGTCTAAACTACAGGCTCGAAATATCTGAAGCTACAGCAGTTCAGGTTCTGAGTCAAATATCAACTTAAAGGCCGGTTTGTGCAGTACTGCACAAACACAGAAACAAAACAAAAACAGAAATTTAAGGGTCCGTTTTGGCCCATTCCGTAAAGGTCTGCATTTCCCAAAATATCATTCAAACCCTTATATCTTCCGATCTAATTGATAAAAATTAGTTCCCATTTCAGATAATAAGAGAGAATAGCCTCCTTTATTATATATTTAGAGATAAAAACTTTCAGACTGAAACTTTTTATTTTATAGGCAAAAAATAAAATATAAGTTTTTAAAATTTTTATTCTCAGCCCCCTGGTTTCCAGACCATGATAGCTACGGTATTGAACTTAACACGGCTGGATAGAAAACGTCGTTGCCGTCATTTTTCTCACTCATACCCCCCACTTATCTCTTACGGCTTCCGCGCTATAAGCCGTAAAATGCATTTCAAAGTGGTAATTTTATCAGTTCATTTTTGCTTCACACCGGGGTTTAGGGTGGTTAGAGTCATTGGAGGGAAATGAAATTTTGCATGCAGCTAGGTAAGAGACATATGTCGACATTCCATCTGCATATATATCAATGAAACACCAAGTTACCTTTACTAACATGCCGTTTCTCCACGCATCGTTGTAGCAAATCACCACGCGTCACCCCTGCGTCCACGTCGCGGCAACGCCAGCGATCGGCGCGGCCGTTTCTGTTTATTTATGGTCTGGTAAAAAGTACCCAACACTACCCATAATGCATCACAAGTAATTAGAGTACCGTAAAAGTCTGAGTTTACAATAAGAGTATTATGTTTCTGTTTTTGGACCATGGGTGGATCCAGGGAATAAGTAGGCTAGGTGCCCCCCCCCCACCCTTCTCCCCCATCCCTTCCCCCAACCCCCAATCGACCATCGGCGCCCTCTGAAATTGTAAAGACACGCCTCTCAAGGTCGATGACGCTCCCTGAAATGTCGCTTCCCATACGCGGATCCAGGATTGCCTATCGGGGGCGAGGTGGAAGGGGAAACTTCCTGGTAGGCGCTATCTACACCAGGGACGCCACTTTTGGCCGGAAAAACCTATCAAGTAGGCGCTAAAACCTATCAGTAGACCCCGATACCTGCATCTCGGGGAAAACGACATTTCAGGGGGTGCCGTCGAACTTTCCAGGGGTTTCCGGGACAATTTCAGGGAGCGCTAAGATTCTATGGGGGGCACCTGTCCCCTTTCTCTTGGATCCGCCTATGTCGTTTCGGGGGCGGGGGGCACGGAGGTGGGGCGTTACTGGTGTGGGGGTAAGGAGATCGAGCATAAGCGGATCCAGGACATCAGCATGGGGGTAAGGGCTAAAGAGTTCGAGCATAGGCGGACCCAGGACATCAGTACGAGGGTGGGGCTAGGGAGTTAGAGCACAGGCGGATCCAGGACATCGGTACGAGGGTCGGGCTAGGGAGTTAGAGCATAGGCGGATCCAGGACATTAGTACGGGGATGGGGCTAAGCAGCTGAGCATTAGCGGAATCAGGACATCAGTACGGGGTGAGACTCGGGAGTTCCAGCATAGGCGGATCCAGGACATCAGTAGGGGGTAGGGGCTACGGAGTTCGAGCATAGGCGGATCCAGGATATTAGTACGGGGATGGGGCTAAGGAGCTCGAGCAGAGGCGGATCTAGGACATAAGTGCGGCGTTGGGGCTAAGAAGTTCGAACATAAGCGGATTCAGCTGATCAGTACAAAGGTGGGGCTCGGGAGCTCGAGCATAGTCGGATCCAGGACATCAGTAGGGGGTGGGGGCTAAGTAGTTCGAGCATAGGCGGATCCAGGGCAGTACAGAGTTGGGGCTACGAAGTTTGAGCACAGGCGGATCCAGGACATCCGTAAGGGGGTGGGGTAAGGAGCTCGAGCATAGGCGGATCCAGGACATCAGTGGGGGAGGGTAGGGCCTACGGAGTTCGAGCATAGGCGGATCCAAGACATCAGGAAGAAGGTGGGGTAAGGAGCTCGAGCATAGGCGGATCCAGGACATCAGTAGGGGAGTAGGGGCTAAGGAGTTCGAGCATATGCGGATCCAGGACATCAGTACGGAGGTGGGGCTAAGAAGTTCGAGCATAAGCGGATCCAGGACATCAGTACGGGGGTGGGGCTAAGGAGCTCCAGCAAAGGCGGATCCAGGCCTCAGTACGGGGGTGGGGCTAAGGAGCTCGAGCATAGGCGGATCCAGGACATCAGTACGGTGGTGGGGCTCGGGCGTTCCAGCATAGGCGGATCCAGGACATTAGTAGGGTGGTAGGGAATAAAGAGTTTGAGTATAGGCGAATCCAGGGCAGTACGGAGGTGGGGCTACGGAGTTCGAGCATAGGCAGATCCAGGACATCAGTTCGGGGGTGGGGCTAAGGAGCTCGAGCATAGGCGGATCCAGGACATCAGTGCAGGGGTGTGGCTCCGGAGCCTGAGTAAAGGCGGATCCAGGACATCAGTACGGGGGTGGGGCTAAGGAGATCGAGCATAGGTGGATCCAGGACATCTGTACGGGGGTGGGGCTAAAGAGCTGGAGTATAGGCGGATCCAGGACATCAGTATGGGTGTGGGGCTAAGGAGCTCGAGCAGAGGCGGATCCAGGGCATCAGTACGGGGGTGGGGCTAAGGGGTTCGAGTATAGGCGGATAAAGGACATCAGTACAGAGGTGGGGCTAATGAGCTCAAGCATAAGCGGATCCAGGACATCAGCAGAAGGGTAGGGGCTAAAGAGTTCGGGCATAGGCGGATCCAGGACATCAGTACGGGGGGTGGGGCTAAGGAGCTCGAGCATAAGCGGAGCCACGATATCAGTACGGGGTTAGAGGCTATGGGGGTTTGAGCATAGGCGGATCCAGCATATCGGTACGGGGATGGGAATAGGAGATCCAGCATAGGCAGATCCAGGACATCTGTACGGAGATGGGGCTAAAGAGCTCGAGCATAGGCAGATCCAGGACATCAGTATGGGTGTCGGGCTAAGGAGCTCGAGCAGAGGCGGATCCAGGACATCAGTACGGGGCCGGGGCTAAGGGGCTCGAGTATAGGCGGATCAAAGACATCAGTACGGGGGTGGGGCTAAGGAGCTCGAGCATAAGCGGATCCAGGACATCAAGAGGCTAAAGAGTTAAAACAGGTAGGGGCTAAAGAGTTAAAACATAAGCGGATCCTGGACATCAGTACGGGAGTGGGGCTAAGGAGCTCGAGCATAAGCGGATTCAGGACATCAGTACGTGGGTGGGGCTCGGGAGCTCGAGCAAAGGCGGATCCAGGACATCATTAGGGGTAGGGGCTAAGGAGTTCAAACATAGGCGGGTCCAGGGCAGTATAGAGGTGGGGCTTTGGAGTTCGAGCATAGGCAGATCCAGGACATATGTAAGGGGTTGGGGTAAGGAGCTCGAGCATAGTTGCATCCAGGACATCAGTTCGGTGGTGGGGCTGAGGCCTCGAGCTGGGGCATAACTCGGTAACAAATAGGCTGAATTTGGTGAAAATCTGCAGGTATGGGTGAAATACCGTCGGAAAAGCCATCATATTTTATATTGTATCTCCTTTCTTCTCGTCATGCCCAGTCTTTGCTTAACAAAACAAACATATTGTGTGTTTATTTCTTTGATGATATGAACAGAGGGCAAGCGTGGTGCAGTATGCAGAGACATGCTAATTTAGGAAAACATGGGCCTAAACAGGGGATTGAATGGAGCCATAATGAGAACACAAAACCTAAAACTCCAACATTGCGTTGTTATAAGTATCAAACTACTGAAAAAACTCGCCTGTCAATCGAACTGTTTGGCTAACGTACATTGTCACCGGCTTCTCCTGCGCCAGAGCGGCACCTGCCGAGGCCGCAGGCCGAGGTTGTTGTTGTTGTCTGTTCTGAGCGCTGGTATCAGAGACCTAAAACTTGTGTGGATAGAAGGCACTTCCAAATGAATAAGCACCACGGTTGTCAATTTCCAAAATTTTCAAAATTTTGCCCAGAATTTTGCATTATGTGATTTTTAACTTTTATTTTTTTATTTTTTGCTAATTCATCTACAGTCTTCAAACTTGCACCCTTTTAAATCAGGGAAATTTGTAGATCACACAAAAAGTTTGAAAGGAAAAGTTATAAATTTAAGGCTCCAGATTAGCTTTTAAACTTTGCACCCTAAATTTGGCATAAAACTCATAGTCTAAACTACAGGCTCGAAATATCTGAAGCTACAGCAGTTCAGGTTCTGAGTCAAATACCAATTTAAAGGCCGGTTTGTGCAGTACTGCACAAACACAGAAACAAAACAAAAACGGAAATTTAAGGGTCCTTTTTGGCCCATTCTGCGAAGGTCTGCATTTCCCAAAATATCAGTCAAACCCTTATATCTTCCGATCTAATTAGGATAAATTAGTTCCCATTTCAGATAATAAGCGAGAATAGCCTCCTTTATTATATATTTAGAGAAAAAAACTTTCAGACTGAAACTTTTTATTTTAGAGGCAAAAATAAAATATAAGTTTTTACAATTTTTATTCTCAGCCCCCTGGTTTCCAGACCATGATAGCTACGGTATTGAACTTAACACGGCTGGATAGAAAACTTCGTTGCCGTCATTTTTCTCACTCATACCCCCCACTTATCTCTTACGGCTTGCGCGCTATCAGCCGTAAAATACATTTCATAGTGGTAATTTTATCGGTTCATTTTTGCATCACACCAGGATTTCGAATGGTTAATATAGATGGAAGTGGATGAAATTCGGCAAAAAGCTAGTTCAAAGACATATCTTGCCATCGCAACAGGTTGCATATCATAGCAACAACAGTGTACCTTTAATTAAATGTAATACACAATGCTAGTAAGTTTTCCGCTCGAAACCTCACCCCGCCGTTCGGCCGTAGCGTGGCTGCGGGCGGCGCACTGGTAGCTGCTACGCAAGACAGATACCATAGCTATCTACGCATGCTATAGACCAGCGCGAATGCCCGGTGGTGGCAGGGTAGTCTGTCTCGTTTCGGCTCCTCTACTCGTGCAGCGGGCGCGTTGTCTATTAGATATTCATATCAGTCGGACGGCCGGGTGGCGGCCGTGCGGTAGGGTCGCGCTCGCTGCGGCGACTTTCGACGAATAAAAAAACAAAATGGTGGTCAGGAACTGGTTTGCTTGTTTGGTTTGTTGTGTTTTGTTTCTTTATGTGTGTCCAAATCTTACTGTGTATGTGTGTGATAGGTCCGGTAAAAGTGATGTGTTTTATGAGAGAGATAAGAGAGGCCCCACCACTTAAGCCTTCGGGCTTTTGCGTTAATCTATTTGTTATACCTGTCATATTGTTTTCGTCCAATAAAAATTTATCATCTGTCTATCTATCTACCCACTAGTTAATGCGTCCTCTAACCATAGGTAGCACTGGCCAAAGGATCCACCGTTGCACACCATTTCTTTCCCAGCCGAATAAACCTCTTTGTGGTGATACCATGACACGTGACTCCTTGCACTCCCTGCTTAAATAAACTTAATAAGCAGTGGCGGATCCAGGCCATTAGTATGGGGGTGAGGCTAAGGAGCTCGAGCATAGCCGGATCCAAGACATCAGTACCGGGGTGGGGCTAGTGAGCTCGAGCATAGGCGGATCCAGGACATCAGTACGGGGTGGGGCTAAGGAGCTCGAGCAAAGGCGGATCCAGGACATCAGGAGCGGGTTGGAACTCGGGACCTCGAGTAAAGGCGATCCAGGACATCAGTACGGGGGTGGGGCTAAGGAGATGGAGCATAGGCGGATCCAGGATATCAGTACGGAGGTGGGGCTAAGAATTTAGAGTATAGGCCGATCCAGGACATCAGTACGGGGATGGGGCTAAGGAAATCGAGCATAGACGGATCCAGGACATCAGTACGGGGGTGGGGCTAAGGAGCTGGAGTAAAGGCGGATCCAGGACATCAGTACGGGGGTGGGGCTAAGGAGCTCGATCATAAGCGGATCCAGGACATCAGTACGGGGGTGGGGCTAAGGAGCTCGAGCATAGGCGGATCAATGACAGTACGGAGTTGGGGCTACGGAGTTCGAGCATAGGCGGATCCAGGATATCAGTAAAGGGGTGGGGCTAAGGAGCTCGAGCATAAGCGGATCCAGGACATCAGTCCGGGGGGTGGGGCTAAGGAAATCGAAAATAGACGGATCCAGGACATCAGTAAGGGGTTCGGGTAAGGAGCTCGAGCATAGGCGGATCCAGGACATCAGTACGGGGATGGGGCTAGGGAGCTCGAGCATAGGCGGATCCATGACAGTACGGAGGTGGGGCTACGGAGTTCGAGCATAGGCGGATCCAGGACATCAGTAAGGGGGTGGGGCTAAGGAGCTCGAGCATAAGCGGATCCAGGACATCAGCACGGGGGTAGGGGCTAAAGAGATCGAGCATAGGCGGATCCAGGACATCAGTACGAGGGTGGGCCTAGGGAGATAGAGAATAGTTGGATCCAGGACATCAGTACGAGGGTGGGGCTAGGGAGTTAGAGCATAGGTGGATCCAGGACATCAGTACGGGGGTGGGGCTAAGAAGCTCGAGCATAGGCGGATCCATGACATCAGTTCGGGGGTGGGGCTAAGGAGCTCGAGCATAGGCAGATTCAGGACATCAGTGCGGGGGTGGAGCTCCGGAGCTCGAGTAAAGGCGGATCCAGGACATCAGTACGGGGGTGGGGCTAAGGAGATGGAGCATAGGCGGATCTAGGACTTCAGTACGGAGGTGGGGCTAAGAAGTTAGAGTATAGGCCGATCCAGGACATCAGTACGGAGGTGGGGCTAAGGAAATCGAGCATAGACGGATCCAGGACATTAGTACGGGGGTGGGGCTAAGAAGTTAGAGTATAGGCCGATCCAGGACATCAGTACGGGGTTGGGGCTAAGGAAATCGAGCATAGGCGGATCCAGGACATCAGTAAGGGGTTGGGGTAAGGAGCTCGAGCATAGGCGGATCCAGGACATCAGTATGGGGGTGGGGCTAAAGAGCTCGAGCATAGGCGGATCCAGGACATTAGTTCGGTGGTGGGGCTGAGTTCTCGAGCTGAGGCATTACTCGGTAACAAATAGGCTGAATTGGGTGAAAATCTGCAGGTATAGGTGAAATACTGTCGGAAAACCCGTCATATTTTATATTGCATCGCCTTTCTTCTGGTCATGCTAGTCTTTGCATAACAAAACAAACATTATGCGTGTGTTTATTTATGTGATGACATAAACAGAGGGCAAGCGTGGTGCAGTATGCAGATACATGCTAATTTAGGAAAACATGGGCCTAAACAGGGGATTAAATGGAGCCATAATGAGAGCACAAAACCTAAAACTCAAACATTATCTTGTTATAAGTATCAAACTGCTGAAAACACTCGCCTTTCAATCGAACTGTTTGGCTAACGTACATTGTCACCGGCTTCTCCTGCGCCGGAGCGGCACCTGCCGAGGCCGCAGGCCGAGGTGGTTGTTGTTGTTGTTGTCTGTTTTGAGCGCTGGTATCAGAGACCTAAAACTTTTGTGGATAGAAGGCACTTCCAAATGAATAAGCACCACGGTTGTCAATTTTCAAAATTTTCAAAATTTTGCCCAGAATTTTGCATTATGTGATTTTTAACTTTTATTTTTCTATTTTTTGCTAATTCATCTAGAATCTTCAAACTTGCACCCTGTTACATCAGGGAAATTTGTACTTTACACAAAAAGTTAGAAAGAAAAAGCTTTAAATTTAGGGCTCTAAATTAGCTTTTAAACTTTGCACCCTAAATTTGGCATAAAACTCATGGTCTATATATACAATATATAGACCAATATGTATAACTACAGGCTCGAAATATCTGAAGCTACAGCAGTTTAGTCTCTGAGTCAAATATCAACTTAAAGGCCGGTTTGTGCAGTACTGCACAAACACAGAAACAAAACAAAAACAGAAATTTAAGGGTCCTTTTTGGCCCATTCCGTGAAGGTCTGCATTTCCCAAAATATTATTCAAACCCTTATATCTTCCGATCTAATCGATAAAAATTAGTTCCCATTTCAGATAATAAGAGAGAACAGCCTCCTTTATTATATATTTAGAGATAAAAACTTTCAGACTGAAACTTTTTTATTTTATAGGCAAAAATAAAATATAAGTTTTTAAAATTTTTATTCTCAGCCCCCTGGTTTCCAGACCATGATAGCTACGGTATTGAACTTAACACGGCTGGATAGAAAACTTCGTTGCGTCATTTTTCTCACTCATACCCCCCACTTATCTCTTACGGCTTCCGCGCTATAAGCCGTAAAATACATTTCAAAGTGGTAATTTTATCAGTTCATTTTTGCTTCACACCGGGGTTTAGGGTGGTTAGAGTCATTAGAGGGAAATGAAATTTTGCATGCAGCTAGGTAAGAGACATATGTCGACATTCCATCTGCATAGATATCAATGAAACACCAAGTTACCTTTACAAACATGCCGTTTCTCCACGCAACGTTGTAGCAAATCACCACGCGTCACCCCTGCGTCCACGCCGCGGCAACGCCGGCGATCGGCGCGGCCCTTTCTGTTTATTTATGGTCTGGTGAAAAAGTACCCAATACTACCCATAATGCATTACAAGTAATTAGAGTACCGTAAAAGTCCGAGTTTACAATAAGAGTATTATGTTTCTGTTTTTGGGCCATATGTGGATCCAGGGAATAAGTAGGCTAGGTGCCCCCTCTCACCCTTCTCCCCCATCCTCCTCCCCCAACCCCCAATCGACCATCGGCGCCCTCTTAAATTGTAAAGACACGCCTCTCAAGGTCGATGACGCTCCCTGAAATGTCGCTTCCCATACGCAGATCCAGGATTGCCTATCGGGGGCCAGGTGGAAGGGGAAACTTCCTGGTGGGCGCTATCTACACCAGGGACGCCACTTTTGGCCGGAAAACCTATCAAGTAGGCGCTAAAACCTATCAGTAGACCCCGATACCTGCATCTCGGGGAAAACGACATTTCAGGGGGTGCCATCGAACATTCCAGGGGTTTCCGGGACAATTTCAGGGGGCTTTAAGATTATATGGGGGGCACCTGTCCCCTTTCCCCCTTGGATCCGCCTATGTCGTTTCGGGGGGGCACGGAGGTGGGGTCGTTACGGGTGTGGCGGTAAGGAGCTCGAGCATAAGCGGATCCAGGACATCAGCATGGGGGTAGGGGCTAAAGAGTTCGAGCATAGGCAGACCCAGGACATCAGTACGTGGGTGGGGCTAGGGAGTTAGAGCATAGGCGGATCCAGGACATCGGTACGAGGGTCGGGCTAGGGAGTTAGAGCATAGGCGGATCCAGGACATTAGTACGGGGATGGGGCTAAGCAGCTGAGCATTAGCGGATTCAGGACATCAGTACGGGGTGAGACTCGGAAGTTCCAGCATAGGCGGATCCAGGACATCAGTAGGGGGGTAGGGGCTACGGAGTTCGAGCATAGGCGGATCCAGGATATTAGTACGGGTATGGGGCTAAGGAGATCGAGCATAGGCGGATCTAGGACATCTGTACGGGGGTGGAGATAAGGAGCTCGAGCATAGGCTGATCCAGGACATCAGTATGGGTGTGGGGCTAAGGAGCTCGAGCAGAGGCGGATCTAGGACATCAGTACGGTGGTGGGGCTAAAGGGCTTGAGTATAGGCGGATCAAGGACATCAGTACGGGGGTGAGGCTAAGGAACTCGAGCATAAGCGGATCCAGGACATCAGCACGTAGGTAGGGGCTAAAGAATTCGAGCATAGGCGGATCCAGGACATCAGTACGGTGGTGGGGCTCGGGCGTTCCAGCATAGGCGGATCCAGGACATTAGTAGGGTGGTAGGGGCTAAAAAGTTCGAGTATAGGCGAATCCAGGGCAGTACGGAGGTGGGGCTACGGAGTTCGAGCATAGGCAGATCCAGGACACCAGTTCGGGGTGGGGCTAAGGAGCTCGAGCATAGGCGGATCCAGGACATCAGTGCAGGGGTGTGGCTCTGGAGCTCGAGTAAAGGCGGATCCAGGACATCAGTGGGGGGGGTAGGGGCTACGGAGTTCGAGCATAGGCGGATCCAGGACATCAGTAAGAAGGTGGGTTAAGGAGCTCGAGCATAGGCGGATCCAGGACATCAGTAGGGGGTAGGGGCTAAGGAGTTCGAGCATAGGCGGATCCAGGACATCAGTACGGAGGAGGGGCTAAAAAGTTCGAGCATAGGCGGATCCAGGACATCAGTACGGGGGTGGGGCTAAGGAGCTCCAGCAAAGGCGGATCCAGGCCTCAGTACGGGGGTGGGGCTAAGGAGCTCGAGCATAGGCGGATCTAGGACATCAGTGCGGTGGTGGGGCTCGGGTGTTCCAGCATAGGCGGATCCAGGACAATAGTAGGGTGGTAGGGGCTAAAGAGTTCGAGTATAGGCGAATCCAGGGCAGTACGGAGGTGGGGCTACGGATTTCGAGCAAAAGCAGATCCAGGACATCAGTTCGGGGGTGGGGCTAAGGAGCTCGAGCATAGGCGGATCCAGGACATCAGTGCAGGGGTGTGGCTCCGGAGCTCGAGTAAAGGCGGATCCAGGACATCAGTACGGGGGTGGGGCTAAGGAGATCGAGCATAGGTGGATCCAGGACATCTGTACGGGGTTGGGGCTAAAGAGCTGGAGCATAGGCGGATCCAGGACATCAGTTTGGGTGTGGGGCTAAGGAGCTCGAGCAGAGGCGGATCCAGGGCATCAGTACGGGGGTGGGGCTAAGGGGTTCGAGTATAGGCGGATAAAGGACATCTGTACGGAGGTGAGGCTAAGGAGCTCGAGCATAGGCGTATCCAGGACATCAGTATGGGTGTCGGGCTAAGGAGCTCGAGCAGAGGCGGATCCAGGACATCAGTACGGGGCTGGGGTAAGAGGCTCGAGTATAGGCGGATCAAAGACATCAGTACGGGGGTGGGGCTAAGGAGCTCGAGCATAAGCGGATCCAGGACATCAAGGGGCTAAAGAGTTAAAACAGGTAGGGGCTAAAGAGTTAAAACATAAGCGGATCCAAGACATCAGTACGGGGGGTGGGGCTAAGGAGCTCGAGCATAAGCGGATTCAGGACATCAGTACGTGGGTGGGGCTCGGGAGCTCGAGCATAGGCGGATCCAGGACATCAGTAGGGGTAGGGGCTAAGGAGTTCAAGCATAGGCGGATCCAGGGCAGTATAGAGGTGGGGCTACGGAGTTCGCGCATAGGCAGATCCAGGACATATGTATGGGGGGTGGGGTAAGGAGCTCGAGCATAGACGGATCCAGGACATCAGTTCGGTGGTGGGGCTGAGGCCTCGAGCTGGGGCATAACTCGGTAACAAATAGGCTGAATTGGGTGAAAATCTGCAGGTATAGGTGAAATACCGTCGGAAAACCCATCATATTTTATATTGTATCTTCTTTGTTCTCGTCATGCCCAGTCTTTGCTTAACAAAACAAACATTATGCGTGTGTTTATTTCTTTGATGATATGAACAGAGGGCAGGCGTGGTGCAGTATGCAGAGACATGCTAATTTAGGAAAACATGGGCCTAGACAGGGGATTGAATGGAGCCATAATGAGAACACAAAACCTAAAACTCCAACATTGCGTTGTTATAAGTATCAAACTGCTGAAAAAAACTCGCCTGTCAATCGAACTGTTTGGCTAACGTACATTGTCACCGGCTTCTCCTGCGCCAGAGCGGCACCTGCCGACGCCGCTGGCCGAGGTTGTTGTTGGCGTCTGTCCGTCCTGAGAATTGATGTCAGAGCTCTGGAATTTTGTAGGGTGATAGCCCTTCTGCTCCAGACGCCCAAACTGAAGGCCCGAGTCGAAATCCAAAATAGTTTTTGAGAAATTTTGGCTCAACATTTTTCTGTTTTATATTTTTCTAATTTTTACTTCTTAACCTACGAACTTGAAATTTATGTCCTTTTCGAAAGATAACAAGGGCCAGCTAGGGAAAACGAATTGAGCTGATCCGACAATATTTATTGCGCGAAAACGCGGCTTTTCTTATGCGAGCAAAAAACCTGCTAAAAGTTGATGGCCGACTTGTGCGCTCGAAATGTCAGAAGACAGGCTTCAGTTAGCTGAAGGGCAGTTACCTAGGGGTAGCTAGGAAAATTTTGTAGTGCTTAGGCATAGTTTTGAGTGCAAAACGCAAAAATTTGACCTACTTTTTATAGTTCTTCCGGAAGACTGAATTTTGGTTCATTTCATTTCAATGTTAATATCTCACAATCTAATTGACCGATTTGAGTTTTCATTTCAAATAATGAAAGAACATTGCTTCCGCCTAATAATATTTGGAGATGGAAGTTGTGAATGTGAAATTCTTTGTTTTATAGGCATAAATAGAAATTGAGTCAAAAAACTTTTTATTTGCATCTTCCTGGTTCCAAGCTCATGTCACTCACAAACTTAGAACTGACATGGCTGAAGAGGAAAGTTACTTGCAGTCATTTCGCTCACTTATACTACCCACCTATCTCTAATGGCTTTCGAGTAATTAGTCCGAAATATATTACAAGATGCTAAATTTCTCGGACCACCTTTGCTTCTCACCATGGTTTCAAGTCCTTAAAATGGATGGAAGTGGAAGTAATTTGGCATGAAGCTAGCTTACGATCCTAGCTCGACGATACAACTAATTTCAGCCCAAAAGAATGTTTGGTTCGTCTTCTAGAAGCACCTTTATATCGTGCCTTTTCGGGACAAGCACAGCACCCGGCGCCAGGGGCCCGGCATATTCGGCGGAGTTGTACTAGCCAGTGACCTCCTGACGGGTCACAGCTGTTCAGCTAGTGGGAGGATGAGTAGTGTGGCACGGTGGTCTAGTGGTTAGAGGCCCTGTCTCTTGATCAGGTAGGTCCGGTTCGAATCCGGTGGTGACCACGTACTCTTTATTGGTTATTTCAAAGAAAAGAATGATAAAACTGACTTGCAGGCTTATGAAGAGATACATTAAGAACGAAATATGGTTTGCTTTCGGCACATTGTCATGCGGCTCTGCTGCGCCGGTGGGGCGTTAGCCCAGGCCGCAGGCCGAGGTCTGTTGTTGTCTGTTCTGAGCGATGGTATCAGAGACTTAAAACTTTTGTGGATAGAAGGCACTTCCAAATGAATAAGCACCACGGTTGTCAATTTTCAAAATTTTCAAAATTTTGCCCAGAATTTTGCATCATGTGATTTTTAACTTTTATTTTTCTATTTTTGCTAATTCATCTACAGTCTTCAAACTTGCACCCTTTTACATCAGGGAAATTTGTAGTTCACACAAAAAGTTGGAAAGAAAAATATTTAAATTTAAGGCTCTAAATTAGCTTTTAAACTTTGCACCCTAAATTTGGCATAAAACTCATGGTCTAAACTACAGGCTCGAAATATCTGAAGCTACAGCAGTTCAGGTTCTGAGTCAAATACCAACTTAAAGGCCGGTTTGTGCAGTACTGCACAAACACAGAAACAAAACAAAAACGGAAATTTAAGGGTCCTTTTTGGCCCATTCTGCGAAGGTCTGCATTTCCCAAAATATCAGTCCAACCCTTATATCTTCCGATCTAAATAATAAAAATTAGTTCGCATTTCAGATAATAAAAGAGAATAGCCTCCTGATTATATATTTAGAGATACAAACTTTCAGACTGAAACTTTTTATTTTAGAGGCAAAAATAAAATATAAGTTTTTAAAATTTTTATTCTCAGCCCCCTGGTTTCCAGACCATGATAGCTACGGTATTGAACTTAACACGGCTTGATAGAAAACTTTGTTACCGTCATTTTTCTCACTCATACCCCCACTTATCTCTTACGGCTTCCGCGCTAACAGCCGTAAAATACATTTCAAAGTGGTAATTTTATCGGTTCATTTTTGCTTCACACCAGGATTTCGAATGGTTAATATAGATGGAAGTGGATGAAATTCGGCAAAAAGCTAGTTCAAAAACATATCTTGCCATTGCAACAGGTTGAATATCATTGCAACAACAGTGTACCTTTAATTAAATGTAATACACAATGCTAGTATGTTTCCCGCTCGAAACCTCACCCTGCCGTTCGGCCGTAGCGTCGCTGCGGGCGGCGCACTGGTAGCTGCTATGCGAGACAGATGCCATAGCTATCTACGCATGCCATAGACCAGCGCGAATGCCCGGTGGTGGCAGGGTAGTCTGTCTGGTTTCGGCTCCTCTACCCGTGCGGCCGGCGCGTTGTCTATTAGATATTCATATCAGTCGGACGGCCGGGTGGCGGCCGTCCGGTAGGGTCCCGCTCTCTGCGGCAACTTGCGACGAATAAAAAGCAAAATGGTGGTCAAGAACTGGTTTGCTTGTTTGGTTTGTTGTGTTTTGTTTCTTTATGTGTGTCCAACTCTTACTGTGTATGTGTGTGATAGGTCCGGTAAAAGAGATGTGTTTTATGAGAGAGATAAGAGAGGCCCCACCACTTAAGCCTTCGGGCTTTTGCGTCAATCTATTTGTTATACCTGTCATATTGTTTCCGTCCAATAAAAGTTTATCATCTATCTATCTATCTACCCACTAGGTAATGCATCCTCTAACCATAGGTAACACTGGCCAAAGGATCCACCGTTGCACACCATTTATTTCCCAGCCGAATAAACCTCTTTGTGGTGATACCATGACACGTGACTCCTTGCACTGCCTGCTTAAATCAACTTAATAAGCAGTGGCGGATCCAGGCCATTTGTATGGGGGTGGGGCTAAGGAGCTCGAGCATAGGCGGATCCAAGACATCAATACCGGGGTGGGGCTAGTGAGCTCGAGCATAGGCGGATCCAGGACATCAGTAGAGAGTGGGACTAAGGAGCTCCAGCATAGGCGGATCCAGGACATCAGTTCGGGGGTGGGGTTAAGGAGCTCGAGCATAGGCGGACCCAGGACATCAGTACGGGGGTGGGGCTAAGGATATCGAGCATAGGCGAATCCAGGACATCAGCACGGAGGTGGGGCTAAGGAGCTCGAGCATAGGCGGATCCAGGACATCAGTACAGGGGTGGGGCTAAGGACCTCGAGCATATGTGGGCCCAGGACATCAGTACGGGGATGGGCCTATGGAGCTCGATCATAGGCGGATCCAGGACATCAGTTCGGGGGGTGGGGCTAAGGAGCTTGAGCATAGGCGGATCCAGGACATCAGTACGGGGTGGGGTAAGGAGCTCGAGCATAGGCAGATCCAGGACATCAGTACGGGGTGGGGCTATGGAGCTCGAGCATAGGCGGATCCAGGACAGTACGAAGGTGGGGCTACGGAGTTCGAGCATAGGCGGATCCAGGACATTAGTAAGGGGGTGGGGCTGAGGAGTTCGAGCATAGGTGGATCTAGGACATCAGTACGGGGATGGGCCTCAGGAGTTCGAGCATTAGCGGATCCAGGATATCAGTTCGGTGGTGGGGCTAAGGAGCTTGAGCATAGGCGGATGAAGGATTACCGATAGAGGAGGCACCGTCCGCAGGGGAAGGGGTGTAATCCGGAGCATAGAGTGCCACTTCTGACACGTAAAATCCTTCCGATTGGCGCCAGCTTTTGCATCTTAGGGGAAAGGGTGGGAAGTGACATTTCAGGGGTGCCATCGAATGTTTGAGGGGCGCCGTGGCCATTTCAGGGGGTGCTGAGGATCGACCAAAGGGGGCGGTGCACGTGCCCCCTCATCCCCCCGCTGCCCTGAATTCACCTTTTAGCTCCAGCCTCTCTGCTATTGCCTCCAAACATCCTTTGCTTATGCTCTAGCTGTAGGCATTTTCACATGGGGGGGACTTTGGGCTTCGCCCCTTGTATCCGTTGTCGTATTTAGACATATAAATAATATATAAATCTCGTTGCACTCTATTCCATATTGTCAAACAATATCAATGAGAGGAAATCGGTCATGCAGATTTTGAGTCCGGTCTTCAGGTCAATGAGAGGTCACTGCGCATGCGCAGTGGAACTAATGGTAACAGAGGCTATCCCGGCAACCTACGGGTCGTTTTTTTAAAATTTTGTGAACAAGAAAATGACACCGAGTGAAAACCACAAATAATGTCATAGTGAAGCTGCACTGCCCTGCACATGCGCAGTAAAAATCCTAAAGATAAGCCTTAAAGGTGAGGATATTTCAGAAGAGGACATGGACAGAGGAGAGCGAACATGCTTAAATTTAGTATGAAAGTTTTGACACCCTTGCTTACTACAAAGGTAAGTGCGCATGCGCATTAGAACTTATGGTCAGGGAGGCTATCTCGGGAGCCAATAGACCGATTGGGCTAAAAATTTGAGAGTAATAGCAGAATACTATCTGCTAATCCCAATTCACGGTATTATGACGTTGCATTGTGCTGCGCATGCGCAGTATGAATTCTAAGGAATATTAGGCTATAAGGGATAGTTTAGACCAGGAGACAAACAAACGACATACCAACATGCTTCAGTCAATTATAACGGTATTTTCGCTCTCATTCACTGCAGACTTTACTGCGCATGCGGACTGGGACTTAAGATAACCGAAGCTAACTCGGCAACAAATAGGCTGAATTGTGTGAAGATCTCCAGGTATAGGTGAAATATGGTCGGCAAACCTATAATATTTTATATTGTATATCCTTTCTTCTGGGCATAGCCAGTCTTTACTTAACAAACCAAACTTTATACGTGTGATTATTTATGTGATGACATGAACAGACGACAAACGTGGCGCAGTGTGCAGAGACATGTTAGTTTAGGAAAACATGGACTTACACATGGGATTGAATGTAGTCAGAATGAGAACATTAGAGCTCAAGTCCCAACATCGCGTTAGTATATGTATCATACTGCTGAAAACACTCGCCTGTCAATCGAACTGCTTGCCTAACGTACATTGTCACCGGCTTCTCCTGCGCCGGAGCGGCACCTGCCGAGGCCGCAGGCCGAGGTTGTTGTTGTCAGAGCTGCATGACGAAATCCATGGAGCGAAGCGCATTGAGATTTCTCAAGCGGCTCTATTCTGGCCGCTCAGACGGGTCTCGTCGTGGTCTGTTGTTGTTGTTGTTGTTGGCGTCTGTCAGTCCTGAGAATCGATGTCAGAGCTCTGGAATTTTGTAGGGTGATAGCCCTTCTGCTCCAGACACCCAAACTGAAGCCCCGAGTTGAAATCCAAAATAGTTTTTGAGAAATTTTGGCTCAAACTTTTTCTGTTTTATATTTTCTAAATTTTACTTCTTAAGCTACGAACTTGAAATTTATGTCCTTTTCAATGGATAACAAGGGCCAGCTAAGGGAAAAAACTGAGCTGATCCAACAATATTTATTGCGCGAAAACGCGGCATTTCTCACGCGCGCAAAAAACCTGCTAAAAGTTGATGGCCGACTTGTGCGCTCGAAATGTCGGAAGACAGGCCTAAGTTAGCTGAAAGGCAGTTACCTAGGGGTAGCTAGGCGAATTTTGTAGTGCTTAGGCATAGTTTTGAGTGCAGAACGTAAAATTTTGACCTACTTTTTACAGTTCTTCCGGAAGACTGAATTTTGGTTCAATCCATTTCAACGCTAATATCTCTCAATCTAATTGACCGATTTGAGTTTCCATTTCAAATAATGAAAGAACATTGCTTCCGCCTGATAATATTTGGAGATGGAAATTGTGAATGTGAAATTCTTTGTTTTATAGGCATAAATAGAAATTGAGTCAAAAAACTTTTTATTTGCATCTTCCTGGTTCCAAGCTCATGTCACTCACAAACTCAGAACTGACATGGCTGAATAGGAAAGTTTCTTACCGTCATTTCGCTCACTTATACTACCTACCTATCTCTAATGGCTTTCGAGTAATTAGTCCAAAATTTATTACAAGATCCTAAATTTCTCGGACCACCTTTGCTTCTCACCATGGTTTCAAGTCAGGGGGCTGAGAATAAAAATTTTAAAAACTTATATTTTATTTTTGCCTCTAAAATAAAAAGTTTCAGTCTGAAAGTTTGTATCTCTAAATATATAATCAGGAGGCTATTATCTTTTATTATCTGAAATGCGAACTAATTTTTATTATTTAGATCGGAAGATATAAGGGTTTGACTGATATTTTGGGAAATGCAGACCTTCGCAGAATGGGCCAAAAAGGACCCTTAAATTTCCGTTTTTGTTTTGTTTCTGCGTTTGTGCAGTACTGCACAAACCGGCCTTTAAGTTGGTGTGTAACGAAAATTTAATAACTACTTCACTTTAATTGCTAAATGACGCGATAATTAATGGTCCTCTAGTATGCATATTCATTTCTCGTCCCCCTCCCATTATAAGTGCAGTCACACTCAGACAAAGAGCTCTGCCAGATACTGCGCAGCAGCCTGTCGGTTCATGACCACGGGTCCATCGTACGATGCACCCCAGCCAACGCCCTATGACGTATCGAACGCTCATTGGCTCACGAGTTCTGACGCTGGTGTCACGCCACTGTCTGGCCTTGGATTGCATCAGCATTTCATCAGCCTCCAGACCAGTGCATCGAACCATACTCTGTCGCTTATGACGTATTGTATTGTGATTGGTCGGCGTATGTAACCAAGCCTGCCGACTCGGCGTATATAAGGAGCGCTGAGCTAGCGTCCCTCAGAGTGTAGCAACCGCAGCACGTGCAGTGCAGTGCCAGCCATTCAGATAGAGGCAGTGCTATGTAGAGTACTACAGACCAGTGTGTGTGTGTGCAAGGACAGTCACAGATCAGCAGAAGTGAGTACAGACTGATGAGCTCAGCTCATAGTGAGGCAGACGTCCACAGTGCTACAGAAGATAGCCTGTCAGTAGAGTGATGAAGGACTTGTAAAGTCAAGTACAAGACAAGAGAGTGTTGGAGCTTTGGCTAAGTTGCATCACCTGTTCACAACGCCAGGTGCAAATAAATCGACCATTAAGGAAACAACGTTTCTTCGTCGAAATACGATTAGAGGTCCTACCAACTTGAAAACCATCATTCACAGCCATACCTAAGAGCACTTCTAGGTAACAAAAAGATTTGGTGCCGTGACCCGGATTGAATTACGTCGGATCAAGTTACACTTCGAAAATTGCAAGTTTGGATCTTCGTGACCAACTTCAATTTTTTCTAAGCCACGGGACTTAGAAAACATCTTTGGACTTAGCCAGCCACCATCGACCATCCACACTCCTGTCAGTACGTCATTTTGAGTCTAAGACATCAGAGACTCAACTTGTCAACAGAGACCCAACTACCGTCTAATTCGCAAGATTCAACTCTACAAACACCCCTGGCACGAAAAAATTTATCTCCAAGTTCAAAAACGCTCGTAAAAGCCTATAAACTACAGAGCGCTCGATTGCCAGTAGCCGCGTATAACCCGCTCCTGACGTCACCCCTCGCCGCTGTGACGCAACACTGCCCGCGCGCCGTCGCTGAGCCGCCACCGACGTCAAGGTCATCGAACGCCGCGCCGTCGCACCGCACTGCCGTGTCAGCTGCCGTCTGCCAGTGGTGACTCATAAGTCGCCTGCGCCGCCGTCGAGGCCAGTGACTCAACCGATCGCTTTGGCACCCGCCTCCAGTGGCGTACATAGGAAAAGAGGTGCCAACAACATCAAACTTTAGTATATACAAACTATATATTTTTGGAATCCGCACAGTCTCAGGAATACTTCAATCTGGTTTTTAGAGCTCTACACGGGTTCTGAAAAATCTTCATCCAGCTTAGGTCAATCACAACTTCATCTAGAACTTCAAGTTTTCTTCAAGATTCATCGACACCTCTACTAGTTCGTCCATTCTTCGAGTTATCAGCCGACTTCTCCACTTCAAACGTCGTCTACCTCCACTTCAGAAAATAGTTTTTCAACGGTTCCAGTGGTTTTTCAACGCTTCGAGCAGTTTTTCAACGGTTCCAGCAGTTTTTCAACGCTTCAAGTTATTTTTCAACGCTACTAGAAATTTTTCGACGTCTCAAAAAATTTCTCAACACAGCTGTTCATCGCCACCTGTGCTTCATACAGCAACCAGCGCTTCAAACTCACAAGTAAGGTGTTTCCTTGCCCTCTCCTTAAAAACTGTTGAATTTTCGTTGGCTAATTGTACTTGTGTTAAAAATTGTTTAACAATATGGCCACTGCTGTTGAACACACCTTGATTGATACTATGCGAGACATTTCGATGGAGATCCGAGTTCAAGGTCTAACGCAACATGTAAGATCATTTTCGGGAGAGAGCTCCAACAAATTTCATGATTGGGCTAGGGATATGGATTCAATCGCCTGCACCGCCGATGACAAGCGGATGGTAATTTTGGCAACCCGAACACTAAGTGGACCCGCAGGAAAATTCGCCTGCAGACTGCTCACTGAAAATCCAAATCTCAGATGGCTAGAACTAAGAAAAGAGTTGAGGGACAGATATAGCGATCTGAAAGATCCATACTGCGCCCGTGAAAAGCTACAAAAAGTTAGGCAAAAGAAAGGCGAACTCATGCAAAATTTTGCCGAACGTCTCCAGGACGTTGCCAGTGAAGTTTTTGACAATCCCAATAGTGCCGATTCTCAGAGAACGTTGGTGGAAATCTTTCAGAAGGGTGTAAATGATGACCGACTTGCGCGAGCATTGATCAGAAAGAAGTTCACTTCACTGCAGGAAGCTGTCAAATTCGCGAGTGACGAACAGCAGACAGACCGAACCTTTGAACTCTGCAGAGGTAAACTGGATGCAGAGGAACCAATGGAAATCGATGTAGTTCGCAATGACGCCCAAGCTGATAGGATCGATAAGCTAGAAAAGTGTCTCTCGGATGTGGGCTCAAAAATCGACAAGCTAGCTAAAACAGTAGGTAAAAATAAAAGAGCTGGACCTCCCAGTCCCCCTCAAAGTCACAGTCAACCCCCACCTCGACGCCCATACCAGGGACCACCTCAAAATCAACGCCATTTTCAGGCGCCCCCACCAAACAATCGACAGTTTCAACGCCAGCCTCAGCCCAGCCAATGGCAAAGGCGACCGCAAAATCAGCCCCATAGGACTCAGTTTCAGAGCCAACAGACTGCTCCGCCAGGTGTAGGATCAAATGAGCCGCCCCGCAGGTATCAATGGACCCATGATGGTCGCCCAATTTGTGCATTTTGTGAGAAGGCCGGACATACCCAGAGAGTATGTAGAGCAAAGCAAGCCTCATTTCCTGGCCCTCAGCAGCCGGAAAACTAAGTGGTCCATCTGTTGTCGGGACCGAACAGACGGAAAACCTAGATCCCAATGGTCCTAGGGATAACATCGCCAGAATTTTCATCAAACGTGACACCCCAATGTGTTGGATCTACCTTGGAAATCGTAAAGCGTACACTCTTGTAGACACAGGTGCTGATATTTCGATCGTGTCGCAGGAATTCTTTGACAAAATCTCATCTAAACACGTTTCGGACTTCTCCAAAAATTGTGCCCCTCTTGAATCTGTCACTGGGCACAAGCTCAAAAACTTTGGCACAGCGACTCTACCAGTTGAAGTTTCAAAATTCTGTCGCAAGTTCAAATTTCAAATCGTCAAAGGTCTAAAGCATGCTTGCATCTTAGGCAACGACTTTCTAAGTGAATTTGGAGTCAAGCTAGATTTTGGCAAGAAGACAATGAACATTCACAACAATCTGATCCCGTTGAGGCCCCAACATCTAAACTGTCAGTCAGTCACCTCATTGGTAAGGCTACCAGAAAAGACAACCATCCCAGCACAGTCGTACGTGGAAGTTCCAGCGTACGTGAACCGTGTCCAGCTGATTGATCAGGACTGTGCCATACAACCATTGAGTAACACTCCCTACTTCTGTGACGAACCTGGACTCATACTACTCAACTCAGTGAGTAGACCTAATGAAAAAGGTCACTTGCCAGCCGTGATTGTGAATACCACAACACGTGATCACACGCTGCCGTCCAGACAAGTCATAGGACTTGCTGAGGTGCTAGATGCATCTGAAATCAACGCTGTTGAACCGAGTGAATCAAGTGAACCATCAGAACCAAGTGCGCAGGTTAACGTAACCTCAAAAGTAGAACTGGACCCTGCCATGAAAATTCAAAAAAGCGGATCTGTCACATGTCCCGGAACATCAGAAAAATCAAATTGAGCAACTCATTGAACGCAATTCGGATCTATTTGCTAAAAGCGAGACTGATTTAGGCCGTACCGATCTGGTTACCATGAAAATCGACACTGGAGACAATGCTCCGATCAAACAGCGACCTTACCGTCTGCCGTTTAGCCAAAGGCAAATGGTGGAAGATCACATTGATGAACTGCTAAAAGCAGGAGTCATTCAACCAAGCCAGAGCCCCTGGGCAAGTCCCATAGTCATTGTAGACAAAAAGGATGGTGGAAAGCGCTACTGCGTAGACTACCGAAAACTTAACCAGATCACCGTCAAAAATAGCTACCCTCTTCCGCGTATTGATGATATCTTAGCATCGCTTGAAGGATCACAGTACTTCACCTCTTTAGACCTGAAAAGTGGTTATTGGCAAATTGCCATGGCAGATCAGGACTCAATTGACAAAACTGCTTTTACATGTTTTTTGGGACTATATTCTTGGAATGTTCTACCTTTTGGATTGACAAATGCTCCTGCGCTATTTTCGGAACTCATGAACAAAGTTTTGCAAGGCATACAACACAAATTTGCCATCGCGTATATCGATGATGTCATCATATTCTCAAAAACGTTTGAAGAGCATCTAGAACACATCGAGGACGTGTTCAACAGGCTGCGTAAGGCAGGCCTCAAGCTGAAAATGTCGAAATGTGATTTCCTCAAACAGGAAGTGAAATATCTTGGCCATGTAGTTTCAGCAAGTGGCATTCAGCCAGACAAGTCTAAGGTAGAAGTCATTCGAGATCTCAAACCACCCACAACAGTGAAAGGTGTACGATCATTCATTGGTATGTGCTCCTATTATCGTAGGTTCATCCCAAACTTTGCGAAAATTTCGAAGCCTCTGACGGAATTGACAAAGAAAAATGCACGCTTCCACTGGACCGACGAATGTCAGGAATCATTTGACACTTTGAGAGTAGTTCTGACAGATGCCCCCATTTTGGCCTATCCAGATACCGGAAAGCCGTACAAATTGTACACTGATGCGTCAAACCATTCAATTGGAGCTGCCCTCGTTCAGGAAACTGACCAAGGAGAACGTGTGATACAATATTTATCCCATCAGCTCAACAAATCTCAGCTCAATTGGCCTGTCATAGAAAAGGAAGGATACGCCATCGTATATGCCGTACAAAAACTCCGCCCCTATCTTCTAGGCTCGAAATTTACCATTATGACAGATCACAAACCGTTGAAACATTTGTTCACTGCTGAAATGAGAAACCCCCGCATTCAACGCTGGGCTATTATTCTCGATGAATACGGTTGCGACATCCAATATGTCACCGGTAGACAGAATACCGTGGCCGATAGCCTCTCTAGATTGGAACCTCAGAGAGATGAACCCATGGATGTCAATATCATAGATTCCGACCATGCACCCCGTGTTGAGTTGGATTCAACGGTAGAACCGTGCCCTTCTGATGAAAGTTCAGACCCAAAGGAGAAATTCCAGGAATTTCTCGCAAAGCATCCTGATTTAGAAACCCTCCAGAGCGAGGACGAAGAGATTCAAAAGATAATCAAAATGCTGAAAGACCCAACTGATCCAAATCATAGTGATGTTGCAAAACGCTATGTAGTGCTAGATAGTATACTGTATCGTATTACAGATACTTCGAAATGTACCCCTCATCCCGGTCTTCAACTGTGCATCCCTAAATTTCTGCAGAAGCCGTTAGTTGAAGAAACTCATTCTGGTTATTTCGGAGGTCATCTAGGAATCGACAAAACGTATGACAAACTTCGATCTCGTTATTACTGGTCTGGCATGTATCGTGACGTAGTGAATCATCTGAAAATTTGTGTAGCATGTAACATGCGGAAACTCAGAAAGCAACGACCACCCCTTCAGGACATGCAGATCCCGAAATATCCATTCGAAATGATAGCGATCGATACTTGTGGTCCGTTCCCTCAGAGTTACAATGGAAATAGGTTTATCATTAACATAGTTGATCTTTTTTCTGGTTGGCCCGAGTCATTCGCCACTGATTCAAAAAGTGCGGAAACAGTCGCTCAAATACTCATTGAACACATCATCCCTCGACACGCGTGCCCCCGTGTCATCGTTTCGGACAATGGAACAGAATTCTGTAACGTAGTGATTGACCAAATCTCGGCATTCTTTAATATCAAGCACATTCGAACTTCTGTGTATCACCCTCAGTCCAACGGACGTTGTGAAAGGTACCATCGCGTTCAAAATGATATGTTGGCAAAGTTAGTGAGCAAAAACCAACGCGACTGGGACACAAAGCTTCCTTCAATTCTTTCGGCGTATCGTACTGCCAGAAACGAAACAACAAAACACAGCCCCTTCTACGTTTTGCATGGACGTGACCCTGTTTTGCCCATGGACACACTGTTGTCACCCAAGTATAGATACCAAGGTGAGGACTATGTCCCCACCATGTTGGAAAATCTTAGTCGTGCATATCACGAGGTTCGGCATAACTTATCCCTCGGACATGAAAAGAGTAAATTGTACTATGATCGAAAAGCACAGTCGATAAAATTCAAAGTAGGTGACATGGTATACTTTCGTGATCCATCCACAGCCCCTGGCTCCACAACAAAAATTAACCTCACATTGGAAGCCATACTACCGTGTAGTAAAGGCGCTTAGTGATGTCACTTTTGTCATCAAACACCAGCTAGAAGGTGGTACTAAAACCGTGAACGCTCAAAATCTCAGACGTGCTGACCCCAATACGCCGTGGTGTAACATTTCGAACGAACCAACCCATATCAATCAGAAGCATGAAGAGAAATCAAAGTCTCAGATCCCAATCAGAATTCAGCCCCTCGTAGTTCAAAAATTATCTTATGATGATGATATGGATGTAACGCCTGTGCCAGTTAGATTTTCGGAACCCGCGCTATCTGATACTCAATTCAATACTAGTTCTGGCCAATCAAAACCTGATGTGCCCTCTGAAGATGAGGATGATATTCCGCTTTCAAGGTTGACGAAACGAATGCATAACCCTACCTCAGACGAGGAGGATGATATTCCCTTGGCGAAATTAGCCAAACGGATTCGAGAACAGCGAGAAAGAGAGCCAAAACGTAGTTTAGAATCTCCAATACCGGATGCAAAAAGAGTTTGTGAACCATTGGATTCGGATCTCAATCCAGATGCAACCGCATACGTGCCGGTCAAGCGAGACCGTGATATAGAATCAGAAGATTCTGAAGATGATTATCCCCAAATAAAGTCATCGCTGCAGATGACTCGTCTGATTCAGAGATATCAGACATTGAGAGTACAAATGTAGATACTTTAGATGTTGATACTGTACAGTGCGGAAATGCTGCTAAGGATAGTGTGAATAAACGCAGCAAGTGCGATGTAACAGAGACAATGTCTGGTTGCTCTCTGAGTACTGAACAGAAAATGGAGATATTTAAGATGTTCAGCGACAAGATGGAAAATATGGCCGCCATGTTGTTGAAGTAGTATGTAATGATGTTATTAATCGGACTCTTCACTTGAGAGTGAAATGAGTACTTTGACATATGTGGATCATCAGATATTGGATGAAATGGATTCACCATTGGATAATGGTAGTTTGACAAGATGTCAAATACGATCAGATGACGTGACAAATGGTTAGAAGGCCATGGTTAGGTTATCAAGTTGTTTTGCAAATGTCTTAGGTTAAGTTACAATAAGTTTTAAGCGTGCAAATGTTTGTTTCGTGTGTTTAGTGTGTTAACCCCGTATGGATGTTTTGAGATCATGTGTTTGGTGTTGTTAGCTTGAAATTACCATGCTTCGAATATTGCGATGCCTGTAAACAGAATCAGATCTGGTGAACGAAAATTTTAGACGACAATCCAAAATTTCATTCAAAGGACCTCGCGCTGTGATGTAACGAAAATTTAATAACTACTTCACTTTAATTGCTAAATGACGCGATAATTAATGGTCCTCTAGTATGCATATTCATTTCTCGTCCCCTCCCATTATAAGTGCAGTCACACTCAGACAAAGAGCTCTGCCAGATACTGCGCAGCAGCCTGTCGGTTCATGACCACGGGTCCATCGTACGATGCACCCCAGCCAACGCCCTATGACGTATCGAACGCTCATTGGCTCACGAGATCTGACGCTGGTGTCACGCCACTGTCTGGCCTTGGATTGCATCAGCATTTCATCAGCCTCCAGACCAGTGCATCGAACCATACTCTGTCGCTTATGACGTATTGTATTGTGATTGGTCGGCGTATGTAACCAAGCCTGCCGACTCGGCGTATATAAGGAGCGCTGAGCTAGCGTCCCTCAGAGTGTAGCAACCGCAGCACGTGCAGTGCAGTGCCAGCCATTCAGATAGAGGCAGTGCTATGTAGAGTACTACAGACCAGTGTGTGTGTGTGCAAGGACAGTCACAGATCAGCAGAAGTGAGTACAGACTGATGAGCTCAGCTCATAGTGAGGCAGACGTCCACAGTGCTACAGAAGATAGCCTGTCAGTAGAGTGATGAAGGACTTGTAAAGTCAAGTACAAGACAAGAGAGTGTTGGAGCTTTGGCTAAGTTGCATCACCTGTTCACAACGCCAGGTGCAAATAAATCGACCATTAAGGAAACAACGTTTCTTCGTCGAAATACGATTAGAGGTCCTACCAACTTGAAAACCATCATTCACAGCCATACCTAAGAGCACTTCTAGGTAACATGGTGTTTGACTCAGAACCTGAACTGCTGTAGCTTCAGATATTTCGAGCCTGTAGTTTAGACCATGAGTTTTATGCCAAATTTAGGGTGCAAAGTTTAAAAGCTAATTTAGAGCCTTAAATTTAAATACTTTTCTTTCCAACTTTTTGTGCGAACTACAAATTTCCCTGATGTAAAAGGGTGCAAGTTTGAAGACTGTAGATGAGTTAGCAAAAAATAGAAAAATAAAAGTTAAAAATCACATGATGCAAAATTCTGGGCAAAATTTTGAAAATTTTGAAAATTGACAACCGTGGTGCTTATCCATTTGGAAGTGCCTTCTATCCACAAAAGTTTTAAGTCTCTGATACCAGCGCTCAGAACAGACAACAACAGGCGACGACGAGACCGGAAAAACTGTCAGAGTAGAAGCCGTTTCTTACTTCGTTCGTCACCGGCTTCTGACAACAGACGACGACGAGACCGGAAAAACTGTCAGAACTGTCAGAATAGAAGCCGTTTCTTACTTCGTTCGTCACCGGCTACTGATAGAAGCCGTTTCTTACTTCGTTCGTCACCGGCTTCTGACAACCCAGGTCTGCGACCTGGGCTAACGCCCCGCCGGCGCAGGAGAGCCGCATGACAATGTGCTGAAAGCAAACCATATCACGTTCTCAATGTATGCATTCATAAGCCCGTAGGTCAGTGTTATCATTATTTTCTTTGAAATAACTAATAAATAGCTCACGGTCAACCCCGGACCCGAACCTGTCACCGCTGATCAAAAGACAGGGCCTCTAACCGCCAGACCACCGCGCCAGTCTGTTTCCGTCCCACTAGCCCTGCACCTGTGACCCGTCAGGAGGTCACTGGCCGGTATCACTCAGTCAAACGATGCCGTGATCGTGCGCCGGGTGCTGTAATTTTACAGAAAAGGCATGGTATAAAGTTGCTTCTAGGAGACGAACCAATGTTTATAATGGCCTAGAACTACTTGTATCGGCGACCAAGGGCAGTAAGGTAGCTTCATGCCAAATTTCATCCACCTCCATTCATAGTAAGGGCTTGAAGCCATGGTGAGAAGCAAACATGTTCTGAGAAAATTAGCACCTTGAAATACACTTTCGGACGAATTACTCGAAAGCCGTTGGAGATAAGCGGGTAGCATAAATAAGTAAGATTACCGCAAGTAATTTTCCTATTCAACCATGTCAATTCTGAGCTTGTGAGTGACATGTTTTAGGAACCTAGAGGCTACAAATAAAAGGTTTTCTACTAAAATTATATTCATACATATAGAATAAAGAATTTCAGTATCACGATATCCATCTCCAAATATTGTCACGCATAAACAATGTTCTTTCGTTATCTGAAATGACAAATCAAATCGGCGCATTAGATCGCGAGATATTAAGATTTAAATGAAATGTGCAAAAATGCAGTCCTCCGGCAGAATGACAAAAACTATGTTGGAAACTACGTCAAAGCACAATCAAATTGACCTAGCTGCCTCCAGGTGGCTGTCTTTAAGCTAGCTGAAGCGTGCCTTCTGACATTTCGAGCTTATAAGTCGGCCGTCAAATTTCAATAGTTTTTTTGCTTGCATCAGAAATACTGTGTTTTCGCGTAATGAATATTGTCAGACCAGTTGGAAATTTTTATGTTAGGTGGCCCCTGTTGCTAATTCAAAAGGAGGCAAATTTCAAAATTTCAAGCTCGTCACTTAATAAATAAAAATGAGAAAAATGGAAACTTGAAAACGTTTGTTCAAAAATTTCTCAAAAACGATTTTGAATTTAGACTGGGGGCCTTAGTTTGGGCGTCTAGCGTAAAAGGGTTACCACCTTACACAATTGTAGGACCCTGGCATCAACTATCAGAACCACCAAGCGGCCAGAAGAGAGCCTCTTGAGAAATCTCAATCCACTTCGCTCCATGGATTTCGTCATGCGGCTCTGACAGACCACGACGAGACCCGTCTGAGCGGCCAGAATAGAGCCGCTTGAGAAATCTCAATGCGCTTCGCTCCAAGGATTTCGTCATGCGGCTCTGACCCCAGTCTGTGACCTGGGCTAACGCCCTTCCGGCGCAGGAGAGCCGCATGACAATGTGCTGAAAGAAAACCATAGTTCCTTTGCAATGTATCTCTTCATAAGCGTGTAGGTCAGTGGTATCATTATTTTCTCTGAAATAGCTAATAAATAGCGCTGCGACCCCAGATTCGAACTGGTCACCCCTGATCAAGATACAGGGCCTCTAACCACTATACCAGTGCGCCACACTCCGCAACCTCCCACTAGCCCTACACCTGTGACCCGTCAGGAGGTCACTGACTGGTATCACTCGACCGAGGATAGCGCCGTGGCGTGGCACCGGGTGCTTTGTTCGTTTAGAAAAGGCACGGTTTAAAGCTGTTTCTAGAAGACGAACCAAACATTATGTTGGCCTGGAATTACTGTATCGGCGACCCAAGGCCGTAAGCTAGCTTCATGCCAATTTTCATCCACTTCCTTTTATTTTAAGGACTTGAAACCATGGTGAGAAACAAAGATGGTCCGAGAAATTTAGCACCTTGTAATACATTTTCGGACTAATTACTCGAAAGCCGTAGAAGATAAGTGGGTAGTGTAAGTGAGTGAAATGACTGTATTTAACTTTCCTATTCAGTCATGCCAATTCTGAGCTTGTGAGTGACATGTGCCCGGAACTAAGAAACTACAAATAAAATGTTTTCTACTAAAATTATATTTATACATATAAAACAATGAATTTCAATATCACGATATCCATCTCCAATCATTATCAGGCAGAAGCAATGTTCTTTCATTATCTGAAATGGAAATTCAAATCGGCGCGTTATATCGCGAGATATTAAGATTTGAATGAAAAAAGTAGAAATGCAGTCCTCCGGCAGAATGGTAAAAACTAGGTCAGAATTTTACGTTTTTCACTGGAAACTATAACTAAGCACAATAATATTGACCTAGCTGCATCCAGGTAGCTATCTTTAGACCAGCTGAAGCGTGCCTTCTGACATTTCGAGCTTATAAATCCGCCGTAAAATTTCAATAGGTGTTTTGCTTGTATCAGAAATACTCCGTTTTGGCGAAGTAGACATCGTCGAACCAGTTTAAATTTTTTTCTTAGGTGACCCCTGTTGCTTATTCAAAAGGAGCAAAATTTCAAGTTCGTCGCCTAAGAAATAAAAATGAGAAAAATGCAAAATCTAAATCATTTGCTACAAAATTTCTCAAAAACTATTTTGAATTTGGATTCAGGGGCCTTAGTTTGGGCGTCTGGCGTAAAAGGGCTATCACCCTACAAAATTGCAGAGTCCTGGCATCAACTGTCAGAACCGCCAAGCGGCCAGAATAGAGCCTCTTGAGAAATCTCAATCCGCTTCGCTCCATGGATTTCGTCATGCGGTTCTGACTCCGGTCTGCGACCTGGGCTAACGCCCCACCGGCACAGGAGAGCCGCATGCAGGGGCGCAGCCAGAGCTTTCGTATGGGGGGGCACACCAACTTTGAGGGGCACCCCGGGGAAAAAGGGCACTTTTTAACGTAACCTAGAAAAACTTACTATATCTTTGTTTATATCATTTTTGGGCATCTTTGGTTCAATAAAAATGCAAAGAAATCATTGACGGAGATGGAAAACTCGATTAAAACCAAAAAAGGAACAAAATATCACCAAAATGCCATGGAAGTAGCCAAAACACTACTTTTTTGGGATAGATTTAAGGACAGCCAACTCATGCAAGTACTTAACATCAGCGGAGCATGTGATATCTGTTACAATGTGCAGGTTAAGGCATATTAGAGTGAAAATTTTTTGTTATGCCCACTGGTTTTGTCGTGACGAGTGAGCCCTGGCTGAACGCTGATTAAGTTCCTTGCCTCCCACAATCGCCGTGGGACGAGGAGTGGCATAGTGTCTTTGGAGGAACACATTTTTGCTGCCGGAAAAATTTGGGAGATACCTTTTGAACTCGTTTATTAAGTTTCATATTCTCAAGCATCGGTCCCAGTTAAGAGTAAATAAAAGGTGAACAGGCCGGTGGTGTAGATGGGGATGGTGTGACGGCTGAAAATTGTAACAACGAGTTCTTCATTTAAATTAATTAGTAGAAATCCTAGTTTAGGGGCTGTGCTCTGAGCTCAGGGGCACATGCCTTTTTATTATCCCTTCCCAGAATCCACCAGTATAATAAGCAATTTATATAACCTGGGGTGCCTAGGTATCACAAGTCGTTTTAGAGATTCCTCATTCCTCGTTAGCTCCGTTTTACAAGGGGAGTTTCCATTGTGTTCTTATTCCCCATCTATTCAAGACCAGCTCTAGGGCCCCCAAATATGGATCAGAGGCCCCCAGAGCAGCCTCCCCCATCCCCCAGTTGTGCCTTCAGGGACTAGACTAGCTCAGTGACCCCGCCCCGAAATGATGGGAGTTGGCCTTGTGTTATTATTATCTGTCTATTCAAGACCACCTCAGGGGCCCCTGATGTAGATCAGGCCACAGAGCAGCTCATGCTTCACCCAGGGACTATACTAGCTCATTGGTCCCAGAGATGAGGTCATCAGACTAGCTCAATGGGCCACAGATAGGCTCATAGGGCCTTAAACCAGCTCAAGAAGCCCCAGAACAGTTTAAGGCGCCAGATCACCTCAGGGGGCCTCAAGCCAACTTAGGGGCTCTCACAAGCCCAGCGCCCAGAGCAGCTCAGGGTACACTCAGAACCTAGACCCACTCTTGGGCCCCACATCAGTTCTTGGGGCCCCAGATCAGTTCAGGGGCCTCAAGTCAGGTCAGGGGCAGGATCAAGTCAGGGCCACTAAATCAGCTCCGGAATCCCTCACCAGCTCGGGGACCAAGCAGTTCAAAAGCCCCAGAGCTGCTCAGGGAACACCAGATCGGCCCATAGGGCACCAGATCAGCCTCGGGGACAAATAATCAGATCAGTGGTCCCCGACCAACTCGGGCCCAGATCAGCTCGGAATACCAGATCAAGTCAGGAGGCACTTAATCAGCTCAGGAGCCCCATATTATCTCAGGGGCCCTCACCAGCCCCTTGGGCCCAGTTCAGCTCAGGGCCTGGGAGCTGCTCAGGAAATCACGTAATCAAGCCAGGAGGCCCGGGTCAGCTAAAGGGCACCATATTAGCCATGGGGCACCAGACTAGCTCAGAGGGAATAAGATGGGCTCAGGAGACACACTGATGACTCAGCAGGCACCAGATCGACTCAGAGGGCATTAGTTAAGTTCAGGAGGCAGTATATCTGCTCAGGATGCACCAGATCGATCAGCACAGGGGGCATGTTCAAGTCAGGGCACTTAATCAGCTCAGGGATCCCTCATAAGCTCGGGACCCAATCAGTTCAAAAGCCCCATAGCTGCTCAGGACACACAGATGCCCATAGGGCACCAGATCGGCTCCGGGGACAAACAATCAGATCAGTGGTCCCCGACCAGCTCGGGAATACCAGATCAAGGCAGGAGGCAGTTAATCAGCTCAGGAGCCCCATACCATCTCAGGGGCCCTCATCAGACTCTGTGGGCCCAGCTCAGCTCAGAGCTTTAGATCTGCTCATGAAATCACGTAAGGAGGCCCAGATCAGCTTAAAGGGCACCAGATTACTCAGGGGGGCATCAGATGGGCTCAGGAGGCACCAGATCGACTAAGGGGCATTAGTGCAGCTCAGGTGGCACCAGATCGATCCGCTCGGGGTCCAAATCAGCTCCCAGCCCCCCAGACTATGGCAGGAGCCTAAATCAGCTCAGGGAGCAACATAACAGCTCAGGGGACACAAGGTGGGCTCAGGGCCCACCAAACCAGCTCAGGGGGGGGACCAGACCATCTAAGGATACATCAATAATCATTTGAGGGGGCACCTAATCAGCTGAAGAGGCACCATATTGACTTAGGAGACAGAATCAACTTGGGGAGGCATGAGATCAGTTCGGGGGCCCGAATCAGCTCAAGGGGCACTAAATCAGCTATTAGGGCACCAAACAAGCTCAGAAGCATTAAACTAACTCAGAGAGCATTATAAAGGTTCAAGAGGCACAATTATTTGCTCAGTGGGGCACTCGATTGACTCAGGGGCACCAGATCAGCTTAGAGGGCAAGTAATCAACTCAAGGGGCCAAGACCAGCTGAGAAGCCACGAGATGAGCTCAAGGAGCACCAGATCGGCTTTACCCGTACGATTATTGGCGACAATGAGGCATTAGGTGGACACATACTGGGTGCCCATACTCTTCCCGGGTGCTTGGAAAGGCGATAGAATGCCCTAGCTGACCGAGAAAGGTATTAACACGCGCATTGACGGGGGCGGGTACCCGCCCCCTCGGGTTTTTCGGAGATAGTAGAAAAACGGCGGCGCGTAGCGCCGCCGTACTTGGTATACCTTTTCCCTCATCATTTTTACAACTTCTGTGAAAATTTTAAGGTTAGGTCATCTCAGGTCAGGTCACCAGTACAGGTCAAGTGACCCGACCTAAAAAAAGTTTAAGATAGCATAAGTCGGAGCAAGGTGAACTTATCTGATTGAAACTCATATCACATAATGGCCCCACCGAGTTCTCTAAAATATGTTCCGGTATTTTTGATATCGATGACCTAAGGTCAGGTACGAGGCATGACCTCTCCATTGGAAATACATGGGAAAAATGGTTTTTACGGAAAGCTCAGTAACAGATGGTGATAGAGGATTTATTTTAGCTGCATTAGACTCGCCTGGGCTTTGCGGTTCTAATGATATGCATTTTATATAATTTGACCCTGACCTGACCTCAGGTCAGGTCAAATCCTTGATTTGACCTAGCAAGGTCAAATTATATAGCATTTGATTCGGCTTGCTAAGAGGAATCATATAGTTCAAGTCGTTTTCCTCTATCTTTACTTGTTCAGATGTAATGGCCGAAAAAACTGAATTTACATGTTATCCCTATGACGGGCATGTTTTGACCTCTCGTGACCTTAAATGTGACCTGACAAAAAAATGGTTCAAATGTTTTCGATGGCAAAGTGGATGGGCAGCCCAACGCCGTTTACCGTTTTTCGCTACCTACCGTGGTTCTCGAGATCTTAGGGGCGGGTACCCGCCCCCGTCAATGCAAAGGTGGCTCAGACCCCCGTCAATGCGCGTATTAACCCTCGCCCACGGGGGGCCATCGATGGCCCCCTAAGGTTTTTCGGGATAGCAGAAAAACGACGAGGCGCAGCACCGTGGTTGAGGGCTCTACCTCTCACTGCATCATTTTCCCATCATCCCTGAAATTTTTATCCCGGGTCACCCAAGGTCAGGTCACCAGACGAGGTCAACCAAGGTCACCTCACTTCACCTTTAGAGCTCTGTAAGAGCTACATTTCAAAGTCGATCGATTTGAAACTTCCTACACTTCATGACCCCTCCAGGTTCTACAAGGTGTATATCCGGGATTTTTCGATTTCGTGCCCTGAGGTCAGGTCACGAGGCGACCTCTCCCATTGGAAAAGCATGGGAAAAGCTATTTCATGATATAAAAGCCACAAAAATGATTGCAAATACTCAGACTGCTCAGAACAACGTTTTGGACACCCTTTCACGGATTCCAGGGGTCATATTTGCCCTTTGACTTTTCCAAGGTCATCCAAGGTCACCAGAGGTCAAAAACAGTATTTTGACAATAACTTTGACCTAATTGAGCTAGAGCGGTGAAACAAACACCATCGTGTTTGTCTTGTCACTGGCTTTCATTTGATATACGGCAAGGTCACTTTTTGACCTTTCGTGATCTCAGGTCATTTTAGGTCACGAGGTGACCTCTGGCGGTCAAACCACTGGCGGGAGGTCTTTACGTTTCACATAGCGAAAAAGTACTAGCAATTTTCTATCAAATGTGATTTACCAGACCTCAATAGCTCTAATGGCATAAGAGTTATACCCAGTTTGCTTAGCATTGCATATTTGAGTGAAAATAGCCGATCTTGACCTAATTTGACCTCTGGAGGTCAAACCATTGACCTGAGCACTAAAACATGCGAAGTATTTTCTTACTGAATTTACGCGAGCTTTCTATTGCACTTTGCAGATTTGCGCTAACGCCCATATTTTCGGAGTTAGAGGGGGCCATCGATGGCCCCCGGTGGCGAAGGTGGCGCCGGACCCCCGGTGGGGCGCGGGTTAAGTTGTCCAACAATAGTTTCAATCGACACATGCGGTCCAGTTACATCTAGGTTCAACGGCTAGGGCACTAGATTTCGAGCGGCACGGCCCAAATTGGGTACACCACCTGGCAATCAAAAGGGCACCCCGGCAGTGATGGGGGCACGTGCCCCCTGTGCCTTCCTGGCTGCACCCCTGGACAGTAGATCAACTCCGGGAGGCATTAAATCAGCTCAGGGGGCCCGGATCAGCTCAAGGGGCACTAACACAGCTAAAAGGACTCCAGGCAAGCTCGGAGGCAATATAGATTCAGAAGGCACACTTATTTTCTCAGGAGGGCACCAGATTGACTACGAGGACACCAGATCAGCTCAGAGGGCACATGATCAGCTCCAGGGGACACCAGATGAGCTCCGACCGTACGATTATTGGCGACGAAGAGGCATTATCTGGAAACGGATTACGTGCCTATGCTCTTCCCGGGTGCTTGGAAAGGCGACAGAATGCCCTAGCTGACCAAAAAGGCACTTATTTCATTTCATTTCATTTATTCATCATATTGCCCACGGAACAAGGCCCATTTACAGGCAAAGTCACATAGAAAATCGGACGTCAAAATAGGCTAAGGAAGTGTTACACAAATAAGATCCACATAAGCAGGAAGTTAAAAAAAAAACTTCCGTAAAAATTAAGAAGTAAAAGCATGTCAAAACTTGTAAAGATAAAACACGTCAGGCTAAAAACGTTGCGCTAAAAATATAAAAATATAAGTATACCTAAGACATAAAAACTAAAAACTGGGAAAAAACACAAGACTAGAACCGACAGGTGCAATCTTAACTATAATGTGGCTATATATGAGATGACCTTTGCTCGAAATGAGCTGAAGGTGTCATGAAATATGTCTGCTTGTGGTCGGATGTTCAGGAATGTGTTCATGACTCTAGGCAATCTAACAAACAATCCTTCCTTCACGGTATTCACTCTTGCGTATGGCACATTAAACAACGCTAATTGCCTCGTTGCTCTCACGGGCACATACAATGAGAAACGGCGTACTAAAAAAGATGAGTCGATCCTACCTTTAAGAACATTGCGCATGAACATCAAATCATGCTGACTTTTTCGCGATGACAATGACATGACCTTAAAATGATTCATGAGGTCGCTGTACAATAGTGATCTAGATTGGTTCCGACAGTTTGCGTTCAACCATAGAAGGAATTTGTGTTGCACCCTGTCGACTCTAGTCAAGTGAACAGCAGCTGCTCCGCCCCAAATAACACTACAATACTCGAGGACCGAACGAACATGTGCATAGTAAGATACGAGAACAGCTGATAGGCTG
The DNA here is from genome assembly GCA_034440635.1 of Lepas anatifera. NCBI lineage: Eukaryota > Metazoa > Arthropoda > Thecostraca > Lepadidae > Lepas > Lepas anatifera. The sequence goes on along the minus strand of JAOTON010000798.1, from coordinate 37,752 downwards.
AGATTTCCTCCCTCACCGGATTTTTGGAATGATCTTATTAAAAAACCAAGAGTTCTGTTGGCCTTTTTCACCATGTTTTCAATTTGAGGACCAAACGTGAGTTTTGTGTCTAAAATGACGCCCAAATCCCGGATTTTTTCAACACGTTCCAACTCTATATTTTCGACAGAATACGTTGCCAGAACCGGTTTTGTTTTCAACGTCATGCAGAAGTATTTGCACTTGTCCGGATTTAGATTCAATCGCCAACGTTTGGACCATCGACACACTCGATCAATATCGAACTGAAGCAAGGCTGTATCAGTCTCGCACTTGACCTGACGATAGATTTTCAAGTCGTCAGCGAACATGAGACAATGGGAGGAGGAAATCTCATCCGGAAGATCATTTACGTACATCGCGAATAAAAGAGGCGACAGCAATCCACCTTCCGGTGTGCCCGATATAACCCGGCCCCACTCCGAGCACTTTCCGTTGACAATAACTCGCTGCTGGCTATTCTGTAAATAAGATGAGAACCAATTTAATGCTGAACCGGAAATTTTGTAGGAATTTTTAGTTTGTGTACTAAAAGGGAATGGTTTACGCTCTGAAAAGCGGCCGTATAGTCTGTGTATATACAATCTGTTTGGTAGCCAAGCGAGTTAGAGTCCCAGGCCGCGCCCAAAAGTGTGGCCAGGTTAGATGCGCACGATCTTCCAGAAACAAATCCATGTTGAGTCGGCGATAAAATGGGTTTTACATGCCCCAACAAGCACACATAGACTACTCGCTCTAAAATCTTTCCAAACAATGGAGTTAAAGATACTGATCTATAATTTTTGGGGTCTCTAGGGCATCCCTTCTTAAAAATTGGCACTATATTCGCTTGCTTCCACTTCTTCGGGAAGATTCCCTGGGCCAGTGACAAAGAACAAATCTTAGCGAGCGGCACGGCAAGAGGATCACGACACTCGTATATGATCCGTGCACTGATTCCGTCCGGACCGCATGCTTTATGGACTGAAACAGTGTCTAATATTGCCCTCACCCTATTCACGTCACACTCGATATAATCAAACAGTGGTACATCATAGTGAGGTGCGTCCGGCAGGATGTCTACTTCGGGTTCTGTGAATTTAGCTGCAAATGTTTGATTTAGTAGACTAGCCTTTTCCCTGTCGTCTGTCACGTCTTCATAACCATTGCGAAGCACAGCTAGTCCCTTTTTTCCACCTTTAAGACTTTTCAAAAAGGACCAAAAACGTTTTGGATTAGTCTTAAAATCGTCGGTAAGACTAATGAGATAATCTTTATACTTCGAACTGGACGGATTCTTAAAGTAGCGCCTCTTTTCCCCGAACTCCGCGCCTGACTCCGCACTACCCTCGCGTTTCATGCGTTTGTGTGCTCTTTCCTTGTCCAGAAGAGCAATCCGCAAATCCCTATCAAACCATGGTGGAAATTTACGTTTTACATGAACAATGGAAATATAATCGGCGATTGCAGATTCCAGGAGACAATAAAACAGGTCAACCGCGTCATCAACTGTCATGCCGTCTAATATACACCACGGAATCAAATGCAGGGCTGTTCTAAGACCGTCAAAATCAGCCCTCTTATAGTTAAAAGCACTCGACCTATTCACTAATGGAGTTAAAGTTTTAACAGTGTGAACAGTAGAAATGATTTCAGCGTGATCTTATTCAAATACACCTTGTCTCACTACTGCTTCCACCTGGAGTTGTGTTGAAAACACTAAATCTAAGGTTTTATCGCTCCTAGTTGCCTGATGAACGTGCTGGGTAAATCCAGCCAGACTACAGCCGTCCATGAACAAAGATGTGCGGTGACTGGCACTTAGTTTTCAAACAATAGTTGAAATCGCTAAATGCAGTCTAGTTACATCTAGGTTCAACAGCGCAGGGCACTAAATTTCGAGCAGCACGGCCCAAAGAGGGTACACCACCTGACAATCAAAAGGGCACCCGGCACCGATGGGGGCACGTGCCCCCTGTGTCCCCTGGCTGCGGCCCTGGACAGTAGATCAACTACGGGAGGCATTAAATAAGTTCAGGGGGCCCGGATCAGCTCAAGGGGCACTAAAACAGCTAGTAGGGCAGCAGGCAAGCTCGGAGGCATCAGACTAACTTAGAGAGCATTATATAGGTTCAGAAGGCACAATTATTTATTCAGGGGAGGGGGCACCAGTTTGACTACGAGGGCATCAGATCAGCTCAGAAGGCACATGATCACCTCCAGGGGGCACCAGATGAGCTCCACCCGTACGATTATTGGCGACGATGAGGCATTATCTGGAAACGGATTACGTGCCTATACTATTTCCGGGTGCTTGGAAAGGCGACAGAATGTTTTAGGTGACCAAAAAGGCACTTAATTGTCAAACAATAGTTCAAATCGCTAAATGCGGCCTAGTTCCGTCTAGGTTTAACGGCGTAGGGCACTAAATTTCGAGCGGCACGGCCCAAAGGGGGTACACCACCTGGCAATCAAAAGGGCACCCGGCACCGATGGGGGCACGTGCCCCCTGTGTCTCCTGGCTGCGGCCCTGGACAGTAGATAAACTACGGGAGGCATTAAATAAGTTCAGGGGGCCCGGATCAGATCAAGGGGCACTAAAACAGCTAATAAGGCACCAGGAAAGCTCGGAGGCATCAGACTAACTCAGAGAACATTATATAGATTCAGAAGGCACAATTATTTTCTCAGGGGAGGGGGGCACCAGATTGACTACGAGGGCATCAGATCAGCTCAGAGGGCACATGATCAGCTCCAAGATTCAAAACCAGCGCTCAGGGGGCACCAGATGAGCTCAAGGGGCACCAGATTTGCTCTGCCCATACTATTATTGGCGACGATGAGGCATTATCTGGAAACGGATTACGTGTCTATACTCTTCCCGGGTGCTTGGAAAGGCGACAGAATGCGCTAACAGACCAAAAAGGCATTTAATTGTCAAACAATAGCTTAAATCACTAAATGCATTCTAGTTCCATCTAGGCTCAACGACGTAGGGTACTAAATTTCGAGCGGCACGGCCCAAAGAGGGCACACCACCTGGCAATCAAAAGGGTACCCCGGCACCGATGGGGGGCACGTGCCCCTGTGCCCAACCCCTGGCTGCGCCCCTGGCCGCATGACAATGTGCTGAAAGCAAACCATATTTCATTCTTAATGTATCTCTTCATAAGCCTGCAAGTTAGTTTTATCATTCTTTTCTTTGAAATAACCAATAAAGAGTACTTGGTCACCCCCGGATTCGAACCGGACCTACCTGATCAATATACAGGGCCTCTAACCACTAGACCACCGTGCCATATTACTCACCCTCCCACTAGCTGAACAGCTGTGACAGCTGTGACGGCAGTCGAAAGCTCTTCAGAAATCATATTGAAAATACTTCAGTTATTTTTCTTGTCAGTTCAATATCAAGGTCACCAGAAGTCAAAATAGGTCAAAATCGCTAATATGAGGTGTACTAAGAAAACCCCATATATCTCAGAACTATGATAGCTAGAAACATTTTTCCAACGCCATTCGAAAGCTCTTGAGTTTATCTTTAATTGCATTGGCATTCATTTTCGTGTCAGGTCATAGCCTAGGGAGCTACAGGTCACTGAATATTGGGCATATTCTTCGGAATGTCGATAGCCACCCATGGATAAGGGCGTTTCCTTTTTCGCCCTTATGCATGGGTGCAATAACTTCCGAACCAAACCAGATACAGCCATAGTTGATGCACCATTGCAATCCTCTCGTCAATGCGAATGGAATGATACATAATATTGCTATCCCAGGTCAAATTTAAGAATTTGACCTGACCCAGGCCAACAGTCTGACCCAACTTGACCTGGTATAGTCATGATGCATATCATTTGACTTGCAGTGACTATACAAACACTCTGGTGACAAAATAAAAGTTATATCTTAGTTTATCCAAAATTTATAGAGTAAAACAACAAAAAATGCTTATTTGACCTAAGGTGACCTTTTAAAGCTCACAAGTCAAAATGTTTGGCATCAACTTCAGAAATGGGCTAAGAGCAAGTCGTAACCGATGTTTGAAGGTGATTCCATCCTTACTGAAAAACTGTACGGATCTTAACAATATATTTTGTATATTCAGAAGTTAGATGATGGTGACTTATTTTGTCCGTGCAGATCTCTAGCAGCGGCCGGCGTCGACGGTGAGTCAGCGCGTCGGCGGCGAGTCGGGCAGCGGCGACGTCAGGGTAGAGTTGGCTAACCCGGTGTCCTAACCAAGACGCAACGCGTCGCATGGCGTTGAACGCCGTCGATCTGCCGCAACGACCGGGATTTTCGGTCAGGACACAAAACGCGCTGACGCAACGCGTCGCACGGCTTTGCAACGCGTCGCAGCAAAAGTTGAACAATGTCCAACTTTTGACGCCGACGGTCTGCGTCAGAAGCCGATATCCGTGTTGTTTGTTGTTGTTTTTAGTCTTTAAATGTAATACATGTTTTAGAATAATTATTCAAATTAAAATTCATGCTGAAAAATCTATGGAAACTGGATATGATTAAATTTTTCTCCTAAATCGTTCTTTTAATAGTTGATGGCAGCTAAGTTTTGGTTGTTGGTAAACAACATTCGTCGCAGTTTGAGCTACCAGATTGCTACCAAAGCTGAACATTTCAGTTGTGGCCTGACCTCGGTGCGGGACGGACGTGTCACCTCGCCCGGGGCGCGGTCAGCCGGTTAGTGGCCGAGCCAGTGCTTAGATGGCAGGCTGAGCTTAGCGGACCAGGGCCCGGGAGGCCAGTCGTGTGGAAATAAGGGTCGGATTGATACCTGAATAAGATGCAACAGTGTTTTCAGTGAGAACTCGGGGCGAAACTGTGATAGATCAGTGGCATGGCGACAGACACTGATAGTGGTGACGAAGCGCTGCACACAGCTGACGAGGTCACCTCAGGGGCGGAGAGTGGTGCGGCTGTGACAGGTGGACTTAAGCAGATATCGGTGGCAGATCTGATGCGACGAGTGCAGGACAAGAAGAAAAAGCGCCCAGCCCCAAGCAGGAGTCAGAACTCTCCACCGGACACGAGCCTTCCTGGAGCAAAACGCCGGTCCACCGAAACTTCAGCACCGGTCCAGGTCAGTCTCGATCCCGACTATCTTGTCGCCATTCAGGCCATGATAGACAGCGCCACTGCGCAGGTCATTACAGCGATGAATTCGAAATTAAAACATTTCGAACAGTCTTTGTCTGCCCTGGAGGCGGAAAGCATGGAGAAAGAGCTAGAAATAAAGCAGCTCAAAGAAAAACTAGCTCACCAAGAGAGGACAGTGGAACTACTAGAGGAAAGGGTGGAAGGCATCGATGCAAATAGGCGCCTTTCATCGCTGATTTTGACCTGCGCTGACTTTGAAATTCGTCATCAAAACGAAGATATCGAATCAAGAATTGTGACTGTCCTCAACAAACATCTACCTGAGCTCAAGCTGACCATTAGCGACATCCAGGCCGGGCACCGTCTTCAGACGGACCAAAAAGTAATTGTGAAGTTCGTCAGACGTAGTGTGCGGGACCGGGTTTACGAGAGTCGGTTCAGCATGTTTGCTTCCAACCGGCAACGCTCCGGTCCGGGTGCAATACCAGACCGACGGATGGCGCCACTGTACATTGCTGAACAGCTGACAGCTTCAAACAACGCCATATATCAGGAGCTCTTGAGAGCGCGCAGGGCTGAAAACGGCGCGCTCGTTTCTTCCGTCTTCAGTCGACGCGGAGTAGTTTGGTGCAAGATGGAGAGAGGAGGCCGCAACATCCGAGTGCCTGACGAGTCGCACCTGCGAAATATCCTGCGTGGAGCACGCTTCCCGCCGCCTGGTGACTGGGGCTCCTCCGGTCGCCGGCGCCCAGCTGGTGGTGGCGCGGCTGCGGCCGCGTCGCTGCGGCCGCCGCCTGTGTCGTCAGCCCAGATGCCTTGCGAGGGCCGCGGAGGCTCTCCTCGCCGTGGAGTGGATGGCGGCGCTGGCGGCGCGGGTGCGGCGGAGGTGTCGGATGCGTCTATGGCGTTACCGATGGGTGGAGACCGGACTCCGGCACCGGAGGTCGGTGGGTGTCGTCTGCCGACGGTGACGCCCGTGGTGCCGCCGCCGCCGGGCGATAGTGGTGTAGGTTCCATGGAACCTTAACGTTGCAATCTGCGGACACTGGTGCTCACGAGACTTTAGTGGAGGGCACCTCCTGGGTGCCGGCCATTCATCTCTAGGCCTTCCGGTAATTAATGCGAGTGATTATGCTCGCCGATGAACTAGACCCCTTCTATTGAATAATTGCGCCTCTTTTTTCCGTTCTGTGGAAGAGCCATTGATCAAATTAGTTTTTTGCATAACGCAAACAATGTGTCGCGTACTAGCGGTGGCTCTGCCCGCGGATTGGAGGCGGGAGGAATAGTCTGTTCCTAGGTCCTACGTTTCTGTTTTTTCTCCTTTTTCATTTAGCTGCTCTAATTGCTAGAAACTAGTATTATTAAACAGGTAGTTAATGCTATACATGACTGATTCTTGCCGATGTCAGCAGGGCCGTAAGTCGTCGTGGGCGGCTTGTTCGTCCCGCGCTTTTTTCTATCGCGGACGGGAGAGCCGGTGGCGCCGCACTTTTCAGGCCACTGCTACCTCTGTTTCGGCAACGTGCAGGTTTTGTGCGATGATGGTCGTCGACTGGGTGTGGTGGTATTCTCCTACACGATCACTTTTGACCAGTTATATCGTGGTTTTCACAAGTGTGCGTAGCCAGATGGGGCTTTCTTCAAAAGGCTCAGATAAATGCAAATCGTTTTTTTCCTTTCAGTAAATCGTTCCTTCGGAAATGTTAATCGTTCAATCTACAACTGGATTACGTAAACTGATATCCCCCCTAGTATCGTGAGGAATGTATTTTGATTACTCTTGATCAATAATTTGACTTCTTTGGTCAGACAGGCGTGGGTGGCTGGCGTTCGGTGGTGTCACGTTCTCTTGTCGTCTCCTGCCGCGGCTGGGCCGCGGGGGCGTTGTTGCTCGTCGATCGACGACGATCAGCTTTACCAGCGATCTCGGTGGGAGTGGCGCCGCCCTGCGGCCGGCCGCGGCGTGGGACAGTTCCTGCAGGTCGGTAGGTCTAAGTGACGATTTGGCCTCTTGGTTAGGTAAAACTGGCTGGCATCAGCCTGTTACTAATTATGGTAGAGTTGACTTTTCTCACCGTAAGCATTCATGTTGCGTTGCAACGCCGCTAGTTGACTGTACACGGTAACATGGCCTGCAAACAGTTGTCAATCCCGTATGACACTTAAAATCTAGAAATGGTTTTGGATTGCGATGTACCAGGCTCTTGTACTACGCCCTTTTTTCTATCTGTGCCACGTGTAACATGACTGTTCCTTTCTGACAGGAATTTGGTGCGATGTTTAGCGTGGTTCCGTGTAAGCAGCGGACCCGTCGCGGTCGGGCCGGTGGGCGGTGTCACAGCGTTCCGACCAGCGGGCAGCTGGGGTGGCGTCCGTTCTCCTGAGCCGTACCAGCGACAGGTGGCGCCGCCCATCGGTCGGCCGCGGCGGGACGTCTGCCTTGTCTGATATTCAGCTCCTCGTGCGAATACCGGTAACGTTGCGACCTACAGAAATGCCTTACTAATCTGTGTTCACTATTTTCAAGTTATTGGAAGAAATATGCTACATAATTGTAACAGCGGTACGTTCGAGCTCTCCCGGGCTGGTCCGCTGGCGCGAGTCGATGGGGGTTGCGGAGTTCCGTGGTAGGTTCGGGTCGCTGGCGGTTTCAAACCAGGGGCCGGAAAGTGGGTTTGTCGTCACCACTGAGAAAAGGGGTCTGCAACTATTTGATTTGAGTGTGAATGACTTTGTTAGGTGGTGCATGCATGCTCCCTGCTCGCTGCGGGTCCCGCGCTGCGCTACTCTGCTTGGCGCCTGGTCTTTGTTCTCAGTTTTCTGCTCTGTCTCCACAAAAGTATTTACAAGCGTAAAAAGTCAAACTGATAAAAAATCACGCAGAAAAGGATAAGGGGGGTCTTTTCCCCTGAAGACAGGCTGATCAGGGCCGCTGAAACATTATCAAGGCATCATTACATCACATTTTACTTAAGACAGGATCTCCCAACCAAACACCAACATGTACGACTCGAAATTAAAGTTAAGCAAAGAATGATCTCGACGTAAAAAAATGTCAGACAAATTATTTATTGCGTCACTGAATGTGAACGGGTTACGTTCACGGGCGGAGCAGGGTGTGTCAAAACTGCGTATGATGTTTACATGGTTTAAGAAACTAAAATTAGACATTGTATTCTTGCAGGAAACCCACTCAACAGAAGCAGATGCAACGTTTTGGTTGAGCCAGTGGGGTGGTTTAGGATGTTTTTCACACGGCGACTCACGTAGCTGGGGAGTCGGAGTACTGATTCGCCCTGGCTCAGGTATGGAGATAGATAAAATTCATGCCGACAAGGACGGGAGACTTATTACTCTCCAGCTTAATTTTCTATCGAGTAGCATAACTCTGGGGAACTTCTATGGTCCGAACACTGACAACCCAAAAATCATCCACGGTTTTTGTTCAAAGCTCAATGAATACGAGAACCAAACGGTGGTAATAGGAGGAGATTTCAATTTTTGCATGGATACTTCTAAGGACAGAGAAAGCTCTGCAAGAAGAGTTGCCAATAACGATAGGTCGAGGGATGTTCTTAAAGAATTTATGGCCGTTAATGACCTTAGTGACGTCTGGAGAGAACTCAACCCCGATGCCCAGGATTACACGTGTTTGAGGAACTCACCCCTAGTAAATCGAGGATTGATTTCTTTATTATTAGTCAAGATCTCCTCTACTCTAGGAGTAAACCTTGTGCAGCCATAACAGATGGGTTCATGTCCGACCATTAGATGGCAACAATTTTGGTGCATGTCCCGACCATAGAAACAGGTCCTTCATACTGGAAATTTAATAATCGGCTATTAAAGGATGATCAGTTTGTTAGCATGATACGCATCAAGATTCCAGAAATTATAAATGAAAATCAGTCTGAATCAGTTTCATGGTGTGTATTAATGCAAACCCTTTTGTGCGTACTAAGAGGATATATTATAAAGTTCGCGACACAAAAGAGGCGCTGTTCAGAAGCTGAAGTAACGAACATTGAAACAGAAATAGAAAAGGAGGAAAAACAGGCAAATCCGGATATTAATCAGTTGGGGGTGCTACGTGGAAAAAGAGCTGAAATTATCAAAGATGCAGCGGAGAGGGGTATATTTCTTGCTAAAGCACGCTGGAGGCACCTGGCGGAGACAGGCACTAAATACTTTCATGATCTTAAGAAGAGAAATCGGGGAAAGAATATATGTCGCTCGCTGTTTACAAACGACCTCCAGGGGCTTACAAATAACACGCAGACGTTGTTAACTGAAGCTCATGCTTTTTTTACAACTCTGTACAAAAACAGAAGCACCTCAGAAAGTACTCATCAATTCTTCAATGGTCTCAGTACTTTATCCGAAGAGCAAAAACTCTTGTGCGAAATGCCTTTGAACTTAGAGGAGCTAACCAATGTTATAAAAACACTACGTAATAATACATCACCCGGCCCGTCGGGCTTTACAGGAGAGTTCTATAAATTTTTCTGGGAGGAGTTAAGAGAACTAGTTTTTAACGCTTGCAATGAGATATTTACTACCGGTAGGATGTGTAGCAGCATTAAGCAAAGCGTCACTATTCTTATTCCCAAGAAGGGTAAAGATTCTCGATATATTGGCAACATGCGCCCTATCAGCCTTTTGAACACTATATATAAAATAATAACAAAGATCTTAGCAAATCGGCTGTCAAACGTCATAAAACACCTAATCAATCAAGACCAAACTGGATTCATTAAAGGTCGGTATATTGGCGAAAATGTCAGACTCATTCTAGACTTGATAGAATATTGCAAAGAAAAAGACTTGTCTGCCCTCATGCTCTCATGTGACGTAAAAATGGCGTATGACAGTGTGGATTGGTTTTACATGAAACAAGTATTGTCTGCTTATGGCTTTGGAAATAACTTTCTCGGATGGATTAACATGATCTATGACACCAATCCATCTTTTGCAGCTAAGGCGGTGGTCCAGATCAACGGTTTGTTGTCTAAGCCGTACGTGATCGAGAGGGGAGTCAGACAGGGGTGTCCCTTAAGTTGCTATCTATTTTTAATATGCTTCGAGCCATTGTTGGACCGCATCAGAAGGGATTCCACTGTCAAAGGGGTTTCTATAAACCAAAGCGAAATTAAGGTGACTAGTTATGCTGACGATGCGACAGTCGTAATGGATGGAACTGAGGAATCCCTCACACATTGTCTGGAAATTTTCTCTCAGTTTAAAGATATATCAGGTCTAAAGCTGAATCACCAAAAGTCAAAAGCTCTTTGGATAGGAAAGGACGCAGAAGCAAAAGCCCCGATATGTCCGGCTTTCCAAATTCAATGGCCAAAAGATTATGTCGAAATACTAGGCATTAAGATTGGGAACAAAACCAATTCAGACATAGCGAAGCTAAATTACGACAGCAGGTGCGAATCGTTAAAAACATCGTTAACACCATGGATAGGAAGAAGCCTCACACCGTTTGGAAGAATACATTTGATAAAATCGGAATTACTATCATCATTGGTTTACTTAATGTCAGTGCTCCCAGCCCCAACACCACAACACATAAAACAGATTGAAAGAATGATGTTTGCATTCATATGGGGAAACAAAAATGATAGAATCAAACGAGCGACATTGAAGTCAAAATACAAAGACGGAGGTCTTCTAGTGCCTGATGTATTGGCCAAGGCAAATAGTTTGAAGATATCATGGATTTGCAAATTCTTAGATGATGCTAACAAGGGGAAATGGAAGGTAGTTACGAAGGAAAAACTGCAAGTAAAAGACAAAATAACAATATTTCACTGTAATACTGAATTGAAACAACTTCAGATAAAAGTCAAAGACCAATTCTGGATAGAAACCTGCCTAGCCTGGATGCAAATAAAAAACAGTTATGGCCTCCCCGCGGAATCCATATTGAACGAAGTCATTTGGATGAATAAACACATTAATCTTGAGAAAAATAAATCCCTAAATAAGAAATACATTATCCAGAAAGGCTTGATACAATTCAAACACCTTTATAATCAAAGCGAGAAAAGGATATACAGAGCAAACGAATTAGCACTGAAGTTCGATCTGCACCCATTTCAGGCATTGAAGATATTACGAGCTATACCAGTAGAACAAAAAGGAAAGTAAACACCCAAAAACCACTGGAGCCCGAAGAAGCAGAATGCATGAAGGTTTTACGTTCCACACCCAAGGTATCTAAGTGGTCATATCACAAGCTTATTGAACAACACATACCAGCAGCAGACAAATGTCACTCAAAATGGCAGGATGAGTTGAGCACGCCCGAAATCGAATGGTCTCAGGTATACGAACGCTTGCACTGGGTCACATCGGATGTGAATCTGAAATGGTTTCAGTATCGCTTAATAAGGAGAATACTTCCGACTAACCGCCTCTTATATTATTACGGAATAATTGAGAGTGACAAATGCCATGCATGTCCATCAGTGTCAGAGACATTGAAGCACAAATTTTATGACTGCCCATCAGTAAAGGCTATCTGGCACGGAGTGCGAAATCTTCTAGGACTGCAAAACAATCTTTCGTACCCAAGCATTGTATTGGGAATCAAATCATCTAATGAAAAGCAATCCCGCCAAACAACCTTAATAACTATCCTTGCGAGTCAATTCATTTGGAAAGAAAAGTGCAGGTCCCAGTGCATTAGGCTAACTTCTCTCAATTTAAGGAAATACATCAAACAGTACTTAGATATAGAAAAATACATCGCAAAAATATCAGGTAGGGAGCAAGACTTTCATGACATGTGGGGAACAATTTACGAAAAAACTAACCAATGAGCGCGTAACATACGTATAAAATTTGGGATATTTTTTCGATTCTTAACCTTTGTCTCCCCAGCACTGTCGGTCCTTTTCGATTTAGTGGACCTCTGATCGAGAGCGGGCGCGGGTGGTGCCGCGGCGCGGGAGCCATTACCGTACAGACGAGCGGGGGATCAATGTGTGCTGAAAATGGAACCTGATGATGGTTGGCGAGAGGCCGAGGTTTTCTCAAGTGTGTCAAGCTTTTGTATGTTAAATATGTATTGTTTCGTTGCATTGTGTGTCGAGCGGTAACACAATACGAGCGAAAAACATGAGTTGCTAGCTCGTTGTGCATGTGGAGAAGATGTGTGTGGTGACGACGGGGAAGGAGGGTGGGAGGGAGGGGAGGTTGGGTGTTAGGTTGTGATGAACAACGTCAGTGTCAATGTCTGTTAAAATTGGCTATTAAATAAATTATATTCATAAAAAAGCTGAACATTTCCTCTGTCGGCCAAACCTCCAAAATTACCGCTCTGCAACTGACGCTGACGGTCGCCGACGGTTGGCGACCGTCGGCGACCGTTTGGTTAAGACACCCAGTAAGAGCCAGTAGAGGCGAGAGCTCTGGGTGCGCGGTGTGGCGGTAGTATGGGTGGCTACTGGGAAGCCGGCGCCTAATAAAATATAGCTTTTAAAGGCGTTTTTGAAGCTGGAGACAAAATTTTTTCTTGCCTGGGGTTTTTGTAGAGGCGAATCTTGCAGTCTATGCAGCTTTTTAAGTTGTTAAAGAAAATTGAGTTCCAGGTGTCTTATACCTGAAGACGTGTGCTGACAGAAGTGTAGAGGTCGTTGGAGACATGTGCTAAGTCCAAAAATCTTCTAAGTCTTGAGACGTACTTCAACGCGTTGAAGGTCAATCCGGGTCACGGCACCAGAAATGCGTTTGTGACCAAGATGGGTTCTTGATCTGGCCTTTGAATTGTTGTTTTCGTAGCGGTCTCAGTCCACCATTTATTTATAACTATACACCTGGCGTTGTGAAACAGGTGCGTAACTTAGCGGCTCTAACACTTTTACTATCAGCACTTTTCCCTAAGATTCCCATTTCGCCAATCCGTCCGGCAGAGTCTTCTCGTCGCTATGGCGATGTTGACACACGAATGCATACCTAAGCCTAACGTTGGCTGTTTATATACGATTTGAAACCGGATCTGAGTCAGCATTCCCAGAGAATCTGATGTCATCAAAGACCAATGAGGTTTGACTGTTTTTATCTCTGACCAATAGAAAAATAGTGGGGCTCTCGTGATTCCTGGAAGGTGTACCACAAATCCGCTGAGTCAGCTGATATTCTGTTCAGTCAGAGGGTACCTGGTAGTTCTGGTTACAGCTAAAAATAGACCGTTATCAGGCACAGCGTCCTGCCGTCCTGCATGAACTGCTGAGGTAGTATCCGCTTGGACCCATTGGAATGTGCTATTCCTAGAGGTCTGTGATACCTTCTCACGGGGTGGTTGGTTGCTAGGTGGTAACAGGAGGTGGTAACTAGGCAGAGTGGCCTTGTGAGTCATTGTGGCAATGACCGACAGCACGTGGACTGATACACGACTGGACATGAAGCCAGCGTCAATGACTGACTTATTGGGTGGCGAAGCTATGCATTAAGTTGAGTTGAATTTGGAACTTATATGTTTATAATTTTTGGTAGTTTTTAAAGAAGTGAACAAAAATATTTGTCACAGAGAGGATTGACGGTTTCGGTGCCGCTTCTATGCGGGTAATAATACTTGGCGTACTGGTGGTTAAATTAGCCCCCAAAATCGTGAGCGGCGGGTGGGACCCCTGCTACCAGGGAGGGCTACAAAGCTCGGCACTAGCTGTATTCCCTTCCTGGAACCCAAGGGTGTTGAATGGGAGTGTCGCGACACAGGCTCGCCCGTCTGGAGGACTCGGCACAGCTAGCCGACATTGTCCACTTCCCACCGTCAACTCGGCCCGCCACCTGATTGCGCACGCGACGAGCACGACCTCTCTAATAAAATTTAGTGTGATGCTGGGAGCGGGCGCGACGTCGCCACCATCGTGAGCGAGCGGGTCACGGCCACGGGCAGCCGCCACAGTGGACTGCCGTGAGGTTGGCCCGAACAACAACCACATCAGCGGCGACGACAAAGCCCGACTCGCACCGAGCGACGCGCCCCGCGACCCCAGCGCCCCCGTCACAATGGTCTAGTTTGGGGCATTAGTGCGATATAGGGGATATGTTTTCCCCCGCTGTGCATGGTCGGCTTTTGAGTGTTGAAGAAAATAAGACCCGTTTTGAGCAGGATTTAGGCTAAATAATTGGAATCTGGTGGACTATTTTGCAAACCTGGGGTTGCAAGTAAAATGGGCAGCCCTAGGGTGGCGGGTAACCGGCCCCTTCGGTTTTATGAGATAGAATAAAAACGGCGGCATGTTGCGATACCGTACGTGGTACAACTTTGCTCTAATCATTTTTGAAAACTTTTGACAAAATATTAAGGTTGTGTCATGTCAGGTGAGGTCACCAGTACAGGTCAACTGACCTCATCTTAAAAAGTTAAAGATGACATAAGTCAGAGCAGGGTAGACATATCCGATTGAAACTCATATCACATAATGAAACATCGACTTCTGAAAAACATGTTCCAGTATTTTTTATATCAATGACCTAACGTCAGGTACGAAGCATAACATCTTAATTGGAAATGCATGGGAAAATGGTTTAAACTGACGACGCCTCCCCCAGCTTTTTAAATCCCCTCGTGAGTGTGACGCTGTACCGGAGAGTTTAAGCCATCTCTCATCTCATTTCTAATTTATTTGATGGACGTCTGGTACAAATAAGGGTGGCAATGACTCTTCCGTGTCAGTCTACATACCTACCTAATCCATGAATTGCTGTGATATTTGATCAATGCAGACCCCACATCATATCAGATGGACTTGCAGTGCAGAGACGCTGTGAACGATGTGCATTTGTCTTCCTGACTGGTAGAAAATTCCACGAGTTTTGGTTTTGCGCACCGCCGGATAAGTGCCGTGTATCTTCATTGGTTTAGGGAAGAAACTCAAGCTTTTCATATGATTTATTAGCCCATTTTCCAATCCCCATTCATATAGACACCATACCTCTTCTGAGCAATCGTCCCATGGGACGACCACCCAACCCATACTGTGGTTGGGTGGTGGTTTTGGGCACAAAAACAACACCCAACCACAGTACCTTAATTAACTTGTCTCGTTCGTGAGATTGCTGGATGTTCGCTGTGCAGATGCGGTGGTGCCGCTTGATTTAACTAAAAAGCACATAGAAATAACGCAAGGATTTGTGGCTAGAATGCATGTGAATGGAAACCCGTTACGTATACCGGAGTTCCATCCCTCCCCCTGCCTGTGAACCCAGGCCCAGGTGGGCCTTCGAGCCAGCTTCGCCCTGGTGAAGGTGCCCCTTGAACTCGGCCCCTAGGTGGGATAGCGAAAAACGCAAAGGCTGGTGGATAGTCGTAAAAATTCATGAAAATACAAAATAAAGTAAAAGTATTCAATTAAATTAAATTAATAAAACAAATTTAATTAAAATAAAAGTACAAATTCAAGAACTTACATCTGTCATTTTTTGTATCAGGTCCATATTGAGCTCATGACAGGTCAAAGAAGGTAGTATTTTGAGAATACTTTTTGGCTCTAGCACCTCACAGATTTGAGTTAAATTTATTATTTAGTCTCTATTTGCTTCCTCTTGTCACGGCGAATAAAATGATGTATAATATGACCATACTAAGCAAAGAAAGGCCTGACTTCAGGTCTGATCAAGGTCAAAAAGTTTTCAAGTCAAGTGATTTCAAAAAATTTGTAATGTTAGGATGTAAATTTTATGAAAAACATTTTAGCTATCTTCAATTTTGAAATTTCAAGAAAAAATTGCTAATGACCTCATGACCTAGTTAAATAACGGCGACCTTGACCTGTAGTACAGTGAAATTAAAAAATATCTGGGAAGTGTTTCGACATATGGCAGTAGTCTTTCGTATCAAATAATGAAAAATGGTTTTCGAAATGCATATACTACTTTTAGCTTCATATATATAACACTAGGTGTCACTGTGGAGCTATGCTATCGTAACTCATGTTCTAATTGACTTGAAAATTTAACATAAAAACGTTGGAAGAATCACATGTTTAAGCGCTCAGCTCTATGTTTTGACCTCCAGAGTTCAAGTTGTGTCATGATAGGCTATTTCCAGTAAAATATACAATCCTTAAGAAACCTGAGCAATGCTCTCATGGCATTAGAGCTATTGAGATCTGGAAAAAATCATTCGCTACGAATATGCCAGTACTTTCTCCGCCATGCCGAAGATAATGGCCTCTCGCCAGGGCGCCGCCACGGAATTTTCGCAGGGGGGACGGACGGGGGCTGGTGCTGACCGGGGAGGCGAATTTTGGGTATATTCAGTACTTGACAGCATTAATGACCATTGACCAAAAAATTTGGGGGCGGACGTCCCCCTGGTCGGCCAACAGGGGGAACGCGTCCCCCGTCCCCCCGCTTTTGGCGCCCATGCCTCTCGCCATTGGTTTGACCTCCAGAGGGTACCTCGTGACTTGCTATGACCTGAAGTCACGAACGGTAAGAAAGTGACTTTGTTGTATGTCAAATGAAATGCAGTGACAAGACATACACGACGATTTTTTATTTAGTGCTCTAACTTAAGCAGGTCAAAAGACATCGTCAAAATACTGTTTTTGACCCCTGGTGACCTCTGATGATCTCAGTTAGGTCAAAGGGCAATATCGCCCCCGGGATCCATGAAAGGGTGTCAAAGAGCGCTTTTCTGAGCAATCTGTGCATTTACGATTATTTTGTGACTTTCAGCTCAAAGGACACATTTCCCCATGCTTTTTCTGTACAAGAGGTTACCTGGTGACCTGACCTCAGGTCACGAAATCGAAAAAATCCCGAACCTACATTTTGTAGACTCCGGGGGGTCACGAAGTGCAGAAAGTTTTATATCAATCGGCTTAGGAATGTAGCTATGGTAGAACTCAAAAGTTAAGTGAGGTGATCTTGGTTGACCTCGCATGGTGACCTGGCCTAGGGTGACCCGGGGTAAAAAATTTAAGGGATGATGGGAAAATAATGGGGTAAGAGGTAGAACCATCAACCGTGGTGCTGCCCCTACTTGTGTTCTGTTGTTCCGAAAAAAAACCTTAGGGGCCATCGATTTCATTATCGTAGGTGGGGCGAGGGTTCAGGAAGATTTTTGGCTTTTGAGGCTTTGTGTCGTGTTCAACAAGACATACTTGAATTGAAAACATGTCATGACCTGTTTGGCTTCTATAGCCTTTGGTGATCTCTTGTGGCATTTCAAACGCGTTTAAGCTTGCTCTATTTTAATCCCTAAGTGAATTTTGCTCAGCGTACTCATTATTTTAGCTCTTTTATAATGAAGAAGTTTTAGGCACTAAAACATATCCTTGGTGATTTTCAGTGGTGCATTGCATTACATGGGACTGGTGCAGATTTCAAAAGTACTCCTTAGAAGTGACAGTAACTAGCTCAAGTGTCCACATCATTTAAATGAACTATTCATAAGCCATTCTAAATTATTTACGCCAATTTAATAATTTCTTATCATCTGACACGGCTTACACCCCTTCAAGGTTAAATTAATTCAAAGGTCGAAGGGGTCAAGTCCGTATTGGAAGAAAAACGTCTTGTTCAGTGTCCTTTTCATGCAAATTGACTATTCGTAAGAAATTTTTCATCATTTACGCCAAGTGCCTGGGTCATCATCTGTTATTGCTTACACCCCCTTAAAAGTCAAATACGGTCAAATTTCGAAAAAGGTCGTGTCCGTGTAATATGCAAACCAACTAGTTTAGTACCCAATCATTTAAATCGACTATCCATAGACCATTCTGTATCATTTACGCCAAGTAAGGTTTGTTCTTCATCTGTTATTGCTTACTCCCTTTCAAGATAAAATAAGGTCACATGTCGAAAAAGGTCAAGTCCGTATCGGGCGAAACTCAAATAATTCGGTTTTTATCTCATTTAGAAATACCGAATTGAAACACGCATATGTAGTCTTTATTCGACACCGAGAAATAATTGTCCTGAAATTGGGAATTTTGCGTGGAAACCAACACCCAGACTTGATCAATTTTGACATCCTAAATCTTGAATTTTGACATCCTAAACAAAATCATCAGAATCATCAGCTTGCGGCATCATCAGCTTGCGAGGTGGTGGCCTCAATGACAGCTTTTTAGTGTGCCCTTATTGGTTGGTTTTTAACCTTGTGTTAACATGTACTGGCATGTTTTTTTATTGCTTGTTACTGTTATCGCCAATACATGTATGGATCTAAATGAATAAAAAGCAGCATTATCAGTTTCCTTGTTTCAGAAGTTGAGGAATGGAAGCAGTGCCAGACCAGCAACTGAAGCCATCATACCATTCGATAAAGATGCTGCAACCCTAGCTTTGCGAAGCTATTGCCATCATATGGAATGCAGCATTCTTTAAACAGTCCCGTCAGGACTGATTTCATGTCAAATAGAACACAGCATTCATCTTTGGAGAGAAGGAAGTGTGAATACTGAAGGATTTACCACAAACATTTTACAATCAATGCTCAAAAGGACAAACCCTGTAAAAGAGAACATTCCTAACAATTGTTTCTTCATAAGCACACTGAGACCTCACAGAATGTGGAAGATAATGCCTGACAGACAGCATGTCTAAACCGGAGATGCAATAAGCTGAATCAACCATTTAACAAAAATAAAGTCAGCCATCGACCCCTTACGTCTCTTAACGTACTAATAAAGACTACTAATAATATAATATAATATATATGTTACAGGCAGAGTGAAGAACCAGGCATTCTGCAGAATGCCTAAAATTTCAGGCATTCTTCAAACTGCCTAATGCAATTTTCTCAGATAAGCATCCAATCAGGCAGTTATTCGCTACCAAACAATCTATTTCATCTCACCCAGTGTTTCAAACACTCCACAGATCAGGAATCGCTTTATGAAGATTCCTGTGACTTTTCGTGACCTCTGGTGACCTTGTTATTGACCTGACTTAAAAATGGTTGCCAGCAGACAGGTTTGTCCCTTGAAAAAATTTCGCATGATGTTTAGAAACCTAATCTAGCTCTTCTCTTCTAGACGCCGAGTTACACCCTATCGGCCCCATTTTGGTGTGGTTCCCAGTTACCGTTTCCAAAAATGCATAGGTTTTGTGACTTATTTCTTTGATCAGATACACATTCAGTAGTTTGATTTATACTGAGCAATTTGACCGCTGGTGGGTCTGATTAGACTTCCTTTGGTTTTTCGCAAATGCTTCCGATTCAATTTAAGTGAGAGCCTCGTCACTTTGCACACCTCTAGAGTGATTGATTCCACAACGTATGACCAAAATTGGCATCAGGGCAGGCCAGGTCAACGAGTTTTGAAGAAATTTTGAAACCCATGTAAGACGGTTGTAGCATTCCAAAATGAGGCCGATAGGGTGTAACTCGGCGTCTAGAAGAGAAGAGCTAGATTAGATTTCTAAACATCATGCGAAATTTTTTCAAGGGACAAACCTGTCTGCTGGCAACCATTTTTAAGGCAGGTCAATAACAAGGTCACCAGAGGTCACGAAAAGTCACAGTTTTCGAAGTTGTTTGGGTCTTTACTTTTTAGACGAGGTAAGTTACATCAGTAAATTTGACATAATAGTGACGAGCATGACCCAAGGATTCAAATGATGTGCAACATGAGCCTGAAAGGGTTTTTATTTGATTTGACCTTCGCTTGAGGTCAAGGGTGCGATGGTACCTTTCAAGGTCATGTTGCATATCATTCAAATGTTTGGGTCTAGATGAACTCATCGATGCCTTTGACTTTGTTCTATGTGTTATGGTTAGTGAGATATAAAGGTCAAAAGCTATTAGTGATAGCTATAAAGTTTACAAAGTTATAGGTTATAAAGCTAAGTTGGTCAGAATGTGACTAATTTTAGCCCTCTGTGACGTCACACGTCTACAGACATGGTGCAAGCTGACTTTGAAAGTAGAAGACAGAAAGGCACATCCAGCGCCGTTTCAAGTTTTTCCGTGTCAGCTCCGGTACCCGAGACCGTAGAAGGGGTCAGATCGGTCCCCTCCCCTCGGTTTTTCGCGAATTATTATGCGCCAATTTAAACAACACGTATGTACGTCTTTTGATGGCCTTTAGGGTGATTAATCTGACAACTTACCACCAAAAATTAACATCAGGTCAGATCAGGTCAACAAGTTATGGCATCCTTTCTAAACCATGTAAGGCCATTTTGTTCTCCTAAAATGAGTCTAAAAAACAAAGTTTCACCGAATTATAGAAGAACTAGATTACGTTTTGAAAAATCATTCAAAAGTACTTGAAATGAAAAATATACGCGCTTACTACTCTAGACCCGCGGCAACACGTCATGGTGCTTGCGGGCGTTTCAAATTGCCCAAAATTATTTTTCAATGGAGAAACTCTAGTAACGTAAGCAAAACGGTCATTCGATAACAGGTAATAAAATTGGAAAAAAACTCTAAAATCACTAACCTTTGCGATGAAAAGCTTCTTCACGTACCCTTTTAACCCGCGCCCCACCGGGGGTCCGGCGCCACCTTCGCTCCACCGGGGGCCATCGATGGCCCCCTTCTAACTCCGGACATATAAGGGTTAGCGCAAATCTGTGAAGTGCATTAGAAAGCTCGCGTGAATTCAGTAAGAAATTACTTCGCATGTTTAAGCGCTCACGTCAATGGTTTGACCTTCAGAGGTCAACTTAGGTCACGATAGGCCATTTTCGCTCAAATATGCAATGTTCAACCAAACAGGGCATAACTTTTATGCCATTAGAGCCATTGAGATCTGGTAAAGTACATTTGATAGGAAAAGGCTAGACCCTATGACCTATGGGATCCGTGAAAGGGTGTCGAAGACCGCTGTTCTGAGCAGTCTGAGCATTAGCAATGATTTTTGTGACTTTTAGATCATAAGACAGCTTTTCACCATGCTTTTTCAATGGGAGAGGTCACCTCGTGACCTGACCTCAGGTCAGGAAATCGAAAAATCCCCGATATACACCTTGTAGACCCTGGAGGGGCCATGAAGTGTAGGAAGTTTCAAATTTAGCGACTAATAAATGTAGCTCTTATAGAGCTCAAACATTGAAGTGAGGTGACCTTGGTTGACCTCGTCTGGTGACCTGAAGTTGGGTGAACCGGAGTAAAAAAATACCAGGGATAGTGGGAAAATGATGGGATGAGAGAAAAAGCCCTCAACCGCGGTGCTGTGTCTCGTCATTTTTCTGCTATCCTGTAAAACCTTAGGAGGGCCATCGATGGCTCCCGGAGGGGCGAGGGTTAAATCCTAACTGTGCCCCAACAACCAGGCTCGGCAACTCTGTCGTAGCAGTCCCCTACCCTCGCAAGTGTTGCTACACTTCGCGACCCATTCTTTGAAATAAGCTTCGCCCCTTTTTCTGCGTCATTTAACCCTCGCCCCACGGGGCATGATGGCCCCCAAGGTTTTCCGGGATAGCAGAAAAACGACGGGCGCAGCACCGCGGTGAGGCCACCTCACTGCATCATTTTCCCATCATCCCTGAAATTTTTACCCGGGTCACCCAAGGTCAGGTCACCAGACGAGGTCAACCAAGGTCACCTCACTTCACCTTAGAGCTCGTAAGAGCTACATTTCAAAGTCGATCAATTGAAACCCACACTTCATAACGCCTCCAGGGTCTATAAGGTGTATATCCGGGATTTTCGATTTCGTGCCTGAGGTCAGGTCACGAGGCGACCTCTCCCATTGGAAAAGCATGGGAAAAGTTGTTTCATGATATAAAAGCCACAAAAATGATCAAATACTCAGACTCTCAGAACAACGTTTTTGGACACCCTTTCACGGATCCCAGGGTCATATTGCCCTGACTTTTCCAAGGTCATCCAAGGTCACCAGGGGTCAAAAACAGTATTTTGACAATAACTTTGACCTAATTAACTAGACGGTGAAACAAACACCATCGTGTTTGTCTTGTCACTCTTCATTTGATATACGGCAAGGTCACTTTTTGACCTTTCGTGACCTCAGGTCATATTAGGTCACGAGGTGACCTCTGAGGTCAAACCACTGGCGGGAGGTCTTTACGTTCCACATAGCAGAAAAAGTACGGCAATTTGCTATCAAATGTACTTTACCAGGCCTCAATAGCTCTAATGACATAAGAGTTATGCCCAGTTTGCTTAATCATTGCATATTTGGTGAAAATAGCCGATCTTGACCTCATTTGACCTCTGGAGGTCAAACCATTGACCTGAGCACTAAAACATGCAAGTAATTTCTTACGAATTTACGCGAGCTTTCTATTGCACTTGCAGATTTTCGCTAACGCCCATATTTTCGGAGTTAGAGGGGGCCATCGATGGCCCCTCCCGGTGGGGCGAAGGTGGCGCCGACGTGGGGCGCGGGTTAAGTAAGCACCCCTCCCGCAAAATTCTCCCACACACTTTAGAGGCAGGCGAACGTACTTCGCACAGAACGCCCTATAAAAGTCCTTAACTAACTCAATAATTGGTCTAAATTTGACTCATGTTGGCCCACTGTGACGCCACGGGTCGACCGATCTGGTTCAGACTCGGCTCCAAAGTAGAAGACGGTGAGGCACTTCCGGCACCGTTCTATTTTGTTTCGTATTACCTACTTCCGGTTTCTGAGATCCTAGAGATTCCGATCGTACCCTTCCCCCAGGCGGTGGTGTGAACAAAAAGAGCCCAGGAGGGGCCAGGTCAACAGTGAGAATCTAATGCGAGGCAATGGGAAACGGAGCAATTAAGCAGGAAATCAAAACTGGCTCATTCTACCGCATGCTTATCGTCCTGAATATGCATATTGTGCCCATGTGGTAGGCTGTACTGGATTGAACGGAGTTGATCTCGTTTGCCTCGAAGTAGCTACCAATCTTTGTGATCTGGATCGTTGCGCTGTGAAGTGCTGCGACATTAGGAATAAGTTGGCTGTTGAGTGTTTTGCTTAACCCTTGCCCCGGTGGCGGGTACGAGCCAGTTTCGCCCTGGTGGGGGGCTAAAAAAGAACCCCCACGATCTCAAAAACTAAGATAGCTAGAAAAAAGCGCAAAACGGCAATTGAAAGCTCTTCGAAAATGATATCGAAAATACTTCGGTCATTTTTCTTTTCAGGTCAATATCAAGGTCACCAGAGGTCAACATAGGTCAAAATCGCTAATATGAGGTGTACTAAGAAAACCTCATATATCTCAGAAACTATGATAGCTAGAAACATTTTTCTAACACCATTCGAAAGCTCTTGAGATGCGCTTTCATTACAGTGGCATTCATTTTCGTGTCAGGTCAAAGCCTAGGGAGCTAAAGGTCACTAAATATTGGGCATATTCTTGGGAATGTCCATAACCACCCATGCATAAAGGCGTTTACTTTTTCGCTAATAGCTTCCAAACCAAACAAGATACAGCCATAGTTTATGCACCATTGCAATCCTCTCGTCAATACAAATCGAATGATATATGATGTTGCTATGCCAGGTCAAATTTAAGAATTTGACCTGACCCAGGTCAATGGTCTGACCCAACTTGACCTGGTATAGTCATGATGTATATCATTTGACTTCCATTGACTATACAAACACTTTGATGACAAAATAAAAGCTCTATCTTAGTTTATTCAAATTTTATAGAGGAAAACACAAAAAATGTTTATTTGACCTAAGGTAACCTTTTAAAGGTCACAAGTCAAAAATTTTGGCATCAGCTTCAGAAATGGGCTAAGAGAAAGTCCCAACCGATGTTTGAAGTTGATTCCATCCATACTTACTGAGAAAAGCTCATTTCGTGATTTTCCCCATGTATTGACAATGGGGAGGTCATGCTCTGCACATGACCTTAGGTCACCAATATCAAAAATCCCGGAACAAATGTTGTAGCTCCTGGTGGGCCCAATATGTGGTATGAGTTTCAACTTGATCAATTAATCCTTCTTTTAGTTATGCGGTCCTAAGTATTTTTTTAGGTGAGGTCACTTCACCTGGCCTGGTGACCTGACCTGATATGACCTTGCCAAATTTCAGAAAATTAAAATATGAAGGAACGCCAGACCGTTGCGCGCGCGCCCGTTTTTTGGTCACTTCGGAAAAACCCGAGGGGGGTCTAAAAAGACCCCCGCCCGGGCGAAGGTTAAATACTAGAATGGAAACTTTGTAACATTTCTGTTTAAATGACTGATATTGTATAACTTTCAGCATAGGTATTTAAGAAAGCTTGGTTTAATTCTGGTATGGCCTCGAAAATTATTTGGAAACAAATGATTACATGATACTTGTAGCTTACAAAATGTCGGCTGAACATAGAGTTGAACAATGTTTTCAAATTTGCCACGCAAATCCCCAAAATGATTTAACCTGAAACATTTCGATACTTTTTTATACATTTTGTTCAAGTTGTTCCTAGTAAGGCTGCTGGAGTCGGAGTCTCACTAAAGTCATCAAGAGACTTGTCACGGAGACCCCGACCCCACCACCCGAACGAGCAACTCCCTCAATGGAGGGTTAATTTAGAAGCCAAAGTTTAACCTCCCACAAAGCACAGGGACGGCCGCCCCGCTCAGGTCACCCTCTCATCAGTCAGTTGCCAGCCGACCTGTACGTCGGGTAAACTATTGAGCGCCGGAACATCTCATGGGAACCGGTCCCAAGCCTGGACATGCACTGCCACTGCATGCTTCTGGGCAGCGGGCCGGAGCCCAACGCTCTACCAACTGAGCTACCGGGGCGGCTATACTTTGACTAGATATGGTGAAAAAAATATTTCTAGAAGTAACAGTTTCCAATTCAGTTTCGAAGACGCACCCCTTTAAAAGCATCACTCTACACGGATTTTGAACTATCCTGAAAAGAAATGTGTGGCCAGCAAACCTTGTTGTACCGAATATGTTTGAAATATTTTGCATTGCAAAACTAAGATATTTCTGGTAGGCTGCTAACCGATCCACAAAATTTACAATGTTTGTAATTTACCACTGGAAAAATACATACAAATAATTGATTAGATCTCAAATTTTCAGCATCCTGTCTCGTGTGAGATTCGAAAGCCTTCTCGACGTGCAAAACCAGACAAATCAGCTAACACACCAAGGCTACCAAATGACTAGCACGCATGAATTTTTCACGATCTGCGGGACGAAGAGGAGTATGGGGTGCTCTATACAAGGAAGCACTAAGCAAGATTAAAAAAGTACTTCCTGACAAAAAATGGTGGTGAGGTAAAACTGACAAAGGGATTCGGAACTGAAAGTCGTAAAAGACAGTGATCTATGCGACCTGATTAACGATGTCCATAATCGTCGTGGCCACCTGGGGAAGGAAGAATAAAAAACAGCCCCAAAGACGAGTTTGAACCATATCCGCTGACCAGTGACGTCAAAGAACACAAATATGGGTCAAATTTTGTCCCATTTAGGAAACGCTTTAAAGTTCGGGAACCATTAGACCTAGAACAAGGTCAAAGGCTTCAATGTGTTCGTCCTGACCCAATAATTCAAATTATATGCAACATGACCTTGAAAGGTCCCTTCGCGACCCTGGTCTCAGGTCAAGGTTAACAAAATTTGACCTCAGGTCAAGGCCAAGTAATGACCTTCCAGAAACATGCTGCAAATCATTTGACTCCTTGCGTCATGTTCGTCACTATGATGATAAATTTATTAATGCATCATATCTTGTTCAAATTGACACTGACAACTCCAATACCATGACCTTTGGTGACATTTGGTGACCTTTTATAGACATGACCTGAAAATAGATGCCAGCATGCCGATTTGTCCTTTCAAGAGATTTTGCAAAATATTAACTTTAATTAACAAATAATATACACTTATAAACTTGATCAAGCTCTTCTAGAAGCCGAGTTACACCCTGGTTTTGTCAGCCTCATTTTGGAATACTATAATCGTCTTACATGGGTTTCGAAAAGTCTTCAAAACTCGTTGACCTGGCCTGCCCTATGCCAGTTTTGGTCATACGTCGTGGAATCAATTACTCTAGAGGTGTGTAAAGTGACGAGGCTCTCACTTAAATTGACTCGGAAGCATTTGCGAAAAACCAAGGGAGGTGTAATCGGACCCACCAGCGGTGAAATTACTCAGTATAAATCAAATTACTGA
The DNA here is from genome assembly GCA_034440635.1 of Lepas anatifera. Lineage (NCBI taxonomy): Eukaryota > Metazoa > Arthropoda > Thecostraca > Lepadidae > Lepas > Lepas anatifera. The sequence goes on along the minus strand of JAOTON010000798.1, from coordinate 11,561 downwards.
ATGTGTATCTGATCAAAGAAATTAGTCACAAAACTTAAGTATTTTTGGAAACGGTAACTGGGAACCACAGGCTCCATAAAGCGATTCCTGGCCTGTGGAGTGTTTGGAACAATGGGTGAGATGCAACAGATTGTTTGGTATCGAATAACTGCCTGATTGGATGCTTATCTGAGCAAATTGCGTTAGGCAGTTTGAAGAATGCCTGAAATTTTAGGCATTCTGCAGAATGCCTAGGCATTCTTCAGAATGCCCAGACGCTTTGGCAATCTGCAGATTGTCTAGGCATTTTGCAGATTGCCTAGGCATTCTGCAGAATGCCAAACTGGCTGGGCAATCTGCAGAATGCCTAGGCATTCTGCAGAATGGCTGATTCTTCACCCTGCCTGTAACATATGTTATATACGACTAATAATATAATAAAGACTACTAATAATATACCCCACTTTATAAACCACACTCTTTTCCCTCCCTCTCCTCTTTCACCAACAAAAGCCCCCACGCCCCACACGCTCGAGATGTACGCTTTCGTCTTAAAAATATAACTGAATTCAAAATAAACGCGATGACTAGCGGCAGCGCTGACTCACGGTACCATTGGACAATTGAAGTTCGGGGACAAATTAAAATCCCGAAATATTGCTCGTAATTTTGCTAGCCGAAACTGATGGTTAAAAATGCCTGAGGCTAAAGCTGGTATGAGACATCATGACATTCACATTGCTCGAAACCCAAGCAATCGTCACCATACCATTCTTGGAGGCTACTATTAACCAAGGCCCAAGGCCATGGGGATGGTCTAGGCCCTCTTGCGAAAATCCGAGAGCTTTTGGTGCCAGATGCTTTTTCAAATATTACCCAAGACAAGGATTGAAACACCTGAGTCATAATTGTCATTAGCAAGAACAGGGTAATAATAGCGCATTCGTTTTATTCCTTTACGTCAGTTATCTTGGGTATTTTTCATGGCCAGCAGGTATTTTCTGAAAAAATGTCTGGCCTCAAAAGCTCTCGGATTTTTGCAGGAGGGCTTGGACCATCCCCCTTGAAATGTAGTGCTACTGACGTGATGTATAGTTTGATGACGTCAGCTCCTTACGACTGAATTTCGGCATCCTTGGAATTCGTGTGGGTCAGGGTGAATTATAACATTTATTTTTGAAGTTTCTGTGCAAAAAAAACTTTTGAGAGGACCCGGAATATGAAATAAGAATCTTTTCTATTAGAAAAATATATTGTTTAGCCATATTTGGGTCATGTCACTCGGAATTTTGAGTGGAATATTCCAAGCATTGCTAAATGATTTCGACATCCTGAACTTTAAAAAGAAATACTATAGTTTTACGATGTTTTTGTGGTTTAACATATATAAAATTAAAAATTCTGATATCTTGTTTTAATAAAACGATCCCAATATTGGATATTTATATTTAACAGTTTTAAAGCAATAACACCTAAAGAAAGAATCTTCACGGATCATGACATTGTACCTCTATGTATTTCTCGGAATATCTACAAAGGCAGCCAAAATATTGAGATTAATTTCAGTATGTATTGAGAAAAATAACAAAAGATTACGGTAAAATTCGTTTTTTCCTTAACCAACGCCGAATCTCTGCATGATTTAAAGGTGGAAAATTTCAACATCCTTTTCACGCTCAGGGGCCTGCCTGCTCAGTTTACTAGCATTAGTAAAGTCGTACTTGGCAACCGGTGTCGACAGACTTGTTGAATTTGACGCGAGATATCTTTCTTAGCATTGTGAAAATGAATTTGCCGCAGTTGAGATTAGTGTTTGTGTACGTTTCTGGATTGCATGCAGGGTGTCGAAGCTCATACGTACGTTGGAGAGTTGGTAAGTTTTAAGTATCCAGTGTTGGTATGTCTTATGGCTTAAGCAGGCTAATTCTTAACCTCAACCTGTTGTTCATTCTTTATTTCAATGAGGGTAGTATAATTCGAGTTTGAGAAATTCAGGTACCTTGGTAAAGGTAAGTTATTATTTTCATGGTGGCCATTGGACTAGGTATTTTATTGTGTGATTGCATGCTGCAATTTCTCCATGAATACAAGTGAAAACAGAGGGAGTGAATCCCGCTGATGTAGGTATACTTTCAAAAATAAGTTTGTTTCAAAATATTTTGTTCAAATGGACGATTCTTGGAATTTTTACCTGCCTTTAAGACATTTCAGCTTGTAAAGGTTCTAAATCAAGACCTACCTCACCCGACGTATTGTTTTGGTAGGTAGGTATTCCAGACTTTGCTTTACTTACATCTTAAAACTGTAGGTTTGCCGCTTATTAGTATATTCCCTCGTATGTTTCTGATGCTTTTATTTGGGAAAAATGCTCAACTCGGCATGGGCTGGATTTGTGGGTTTCTCAAGTTGGTTTAACTTCTGTTAATACAGTTTATTTTAATATTGGTCATCCCTTGTTTTTGTATTTCATGTGCAGATGATGTTTTAGTACATGTATTTTTAGTACATGTAATTGTTTTCCGAGATATTCTGATCATACAATTGTTTTTTTCTTTTTTGTCAATGAATTCTGACCCTTTTTCCCTGAATTTTAACACCCACACTCTGCAGAAAAGTAATTTCAGGACACTGGTTATCACTGAGGTCACGCAAGATCAAATCAAGGTCATTGAATGTAAAAAAACAACCATGAAAGGTCTAACCTGATAAAAGTGATCCTCGAAGGTTGGATGAAAATATTCTGGGCTAATTCATGAGTAAATGCTGCAAAAGAACGATGAGAGAGAGGAGCATTCACGTGAAAACAGGTACAGTCGCCCGAATGATCCTAACATGTCTCCACTCTTGAGGTCATAACTCCGTGACATTGCAAGGTAGGAACAATTTGTTCTCGCAAAATATGCGCAATGAATGACTCAGAAGCTTTAAAAAATTTCAAGACTCTAACTTACGAAGCTTGTGTTAAATTCTTGAAAAACCTGCGGATGGGAGAGTTTGCAACACCCCGCCCCTTCCCCCTGTACGTGCAAGGGTTAACACACCCTATGGCGTTGGCTAGAAAGAATGGGTTGAAAAATCCATGGTGCCCCCTTAAATTAGGACGTTCCGCTGTCACTGGCATGAACCATACCGTGAGTTACGACGGCACAGCTCCATAGTGACACCTTGTGTCATTTTTCGGAAGTAAAAAGTAGTATATTTTGTGCAAAAGTCATATTTTTATTATTTTGCCCGAGAGAGCATTTCCAAATGTAAAACTCCTATCACACGAAATTATAAATATCACTGTACTGCGGGTTGAGGTCACCGTTCAAAACTAGGTCACGAGGTCATGAGGTCAATTTAGCAGAAATATAAAAATCTAGGATAGGCAAATTCAAATCCGCTAAATGATGAACATAAACGTAAAATATCGTTACGATCATTAAAAAATGGCAGAACTACAGGCTTCCAAAGCAATGCCTACATGGTGACCCTCAAAAATACCGGAGGCTATATCTGTCATACCAAATTTTCATTTTTACGCCATGGTTAGATTCTACACCCTTTAACCCGCGCCCCACCGGGGGTCCGGCGCCACCTTCGCCCCACCGGGGGCCATCGATGGCCCCCCTCTAACTCCGAAAATATGGGCGTTAGCGCAAATCTGCAAAGTGCAATAGAAAGCTTGCATGAATTCAGTAAGAAATTACTTTGCATGTTTTAGTGCTCAGGTCAATGGTTTGACCTCTAGAGGTCAAATTAGGTCAAGATCGGCTATTTTCACTCAAATATGCAATGATTGAGCAAACTGGGCATAACTCTTATGTCATTAGAGCTATTGAGGCCTGGTAAAGTACATTTGATAGCAAATTGCCAGTACTTTTTCCGCTATGTGGAACGTAAAGACCTCCCGCCAGTGGTTTGACCTCCAGAGGTCACCTCGTGACCTAATATGATCTGAGGTCACGAAAGGTCAGAAAGTGACCTTGCCGTATATCAAATGAAAGCCAGTGACAAGACAAACACGATGGTGTTTGTTTCACCGCTCTAGCTTAATTAGGTCAAAAGTTATTGCCAAAATACTGTTTTTGACCTCTGGTGACCTTGGATAACCTTGGAAAAGTCAAAGGGCAAATATGACCCCTGGGATCCGTGAAAGGGTGTCCAAAAACCTTGTTCTAAGCAGTCTGAGTATTTGCAATCATTTTTGTGGCTTTTATATCATGAAACAACTTTTCCCTATGCTTTTCCAATGGGAGAGGTCGCCTCGTGACCTGACCTCAGGGCACGAAATCGAAAAAATCCCGGATATACACCTTGTAGACCCTGGAGGGGTTATGAAGTGTAGGAAATTTCAAATCGATCGACTTTGAAATGTAGCTCTTACAGAGCTCTAAAGTGAAGTGAGGTGACCTTGGTTGACCTCGTCTGGTGACCTGACCTTGGGTGACCCGGGGTAAAAAATTTCAGGGATGATGGGAAAATGATGCAGTGAGAGGTAGAGCCCTCAACTGCGGTGCTGCGCCTCGTCGTTTTTCTGCTATCCCGGAAAAACCTTAGGGGAGTCCATCGATGGCCCCCCCCCGGTGGGGCGAGGGTTAACCGCCTTGGCACAAATTTTGGAGAGAATAAAAATGTTTTTATTTTACGCTATTTTTTTGTCGATTTATGGTGGAATGAACCCCCCCCCTTTCCAGGATGACCTGACCTTGTGTAACCCGGGGTAAAGGTACGTTGTCAAATTTTTGCACGTGCATGTGCTGAATTATAGCCCATTTGTTTCCGAATAAACAGCCTTGGAATCGATTTCTCTGAGCGTGTCTCATCGTGAAAGAAGGATGGCGGGGACGTCAGACGAAAGGGGCAAGTGTGAGCGTACATTTTGACTTTTTTGTATTTTGCATAGCACTACATCAATAGCCGATGGAGGAAAACACAGATTTAACAGCAAGCCAATAGAAGATTATAGATGCCGGAAACATACAATTTGGTTTGAGGGCAGCAACTAAAGTCGGGGTTCATTCCTTGAGTGTAGGTGCAACATTTTGCTATCTTCAGAATGCAGCCAAATTTTGGCGCGGTGTTTAGTTGTGCCGCAATTTTTAAACACCAGTAGTAGTGAAACTGGATTTTTTCTTGCAAATAAGCTGAGTGAATAGCCTTGAATACTACTATAATTTATCGCTCACGCGACGAAAGCCATATTTGAATTTCTGATGCCTGTGCAAAAGTAATACATACATACAATACAGGTATTCCTATTTTCCTCTGTGGGTAACGAAGGTTTCTCGGAAGCCCACCTGGGCGGGTAATAAAGGGTGAGTTCTAAAAGAAAATAAAAATGAATTCAATAGCTTTCTTGGTGTGTTCATACATTTCATACCTCAGGTCCAACTCAATGAACATACTATATTTCCTTTAACACCAGACTCAGTGGCTGGTACCAGACTGTATTGTATTGGCTGCCCTCTAGCGGGACATCAGTGTACCGCACCACTCCACCCACGGACAAAAACATCTGACAAAACACATGGTAGATAAGCACACGGATTCACACCCGTACATGATCAGCATCATCACACTTAACTACCAGGGGTCAACCGGTCCGGAGCAGGAGCAGGTCTTGGCCTGAGATTGTACCTCGGCTCCGGCTGGCGCTCATCTGGGTTGGGTGAAGTAGAAGCCCCGGTAATAATGGGCATCTCCCTTGCCCCGTCTCCAGCAGTCCACACCGGCCAGTCATCGCCGAGCCGAGGCACCTCTGGCGGTGCCCGGAATGTCCACTATGTGGTATAAGTTTAAATTAGATAGATTCACCCCTTATCACTTATGCCACCTTAAAAATTTTTAGAGGTGAGCTCACTTGACCTGCACTGCTCTGGTGACCTGACATGAGATGACCGAACCTTAAGATTTTGAGAAAAGTTGCGGAATTAATCAAGGATAAGCAGTGCCAAGTACGGCGACGCTTCACGCCGCCGTTTTCTCCTGCAGGCGGAAAAACCGGATGTGGGAACACCACCAACCGGGGCGACGGCTAACCAGTTATTCCTTAGGGGGATGTGAGAGTTCCTCGTAATTTGACTCAAGTTAATCACGTGAGGGGAACACAGCCAACTGCTCCCTCTCGGTTTCGCGCCTGATGCCATTGAACTTATGCAGCTGGTCCCATGGTAGTAGTTTCGCCTGATTCATATACTGGTCAAACACCTCGAGCTGGGAGCTGACACCGATACCTTCACTTTGGTGGCGCACCAGAGCTAACAGCATCCGCACGGCATGTTTCTGGTAGCGTTCATCATGCTCAGGAATCTCAGCCTCCTCAGACGGATCGTGCTCCACATCGTAGAGTTTGGGAACAGCTAGCTCGAGCACGTCTCTCCCGTAACATAAACATGCAATCCCGTCGCACGTATAGGCAGATGGGTCTGTGTAGTTGGGCATCTTTAGGTAGAGTTTGTACACAGCAGATTGTTCTGGTGGAGAGTAGCGAACAGCGTGGACGTCGTTTCCGCAGTAGTGGAAGAGAATGCGGTGTGGACTAACTTCAGTGTCGCCCTGCAGCAAATCCAGAATGCTCTTACCATCCAGAGTAAGGTGGTCGTAACTGACACCAGCTGCATCCAGCAGGGTGGGCAGCAGGTCCATTGCACTGGTCGGCACACCTACTCGCCTTCCGCTGGGGATTATTTGCGGCCATCGGAATATCCCTGGCACGCTAACACCTCCTTCCATTGCACCCTGCAATTTTCCACCCCTAAAGGGGTAGTTGCTGCCGCCCTCCCGCTGCATATCCTCGCCAGTGAGCTCTAACCAAGCGCCGTGGAGAGAAGCGAAGTGAACGATGGTGTTGTTAGCAGCACCAGTGGCGTCCAGCACGTCCAGAATCTGACCGACAGCCCAGTCCATCTCGATGACGTTGTCGGCGTATCGAGAGTGTCCAGAAACGCCTTCAAATTCCGGCGAGACAAAAAGTGGTACGTGCGGATGCAGGAAAGAGTGCACGAGAAGGAACGGCTGATCCGGCGTTTCTGCGGCGGACCGAAGAAACTGTATGGAGTCGGCGTCAAGTTTTTGAGACACACCTGGAAGGGATACTGGCCACTCCTCAATGCTTTTGTCTCTCACCAGTAAATCCTCAGCGAAATCCACTACATCCGGAGTCAAAATATGGAGTCCTTTTCCTGGTTTAGCAATACGGTCTAGCCATAGGTTCCATTGTTCCACAGCAAACTCTTTAGAGCAGTTTGCACTCTTGTCCGGGGAAACAGATACCGAAGAAGACTTGCTGAAATATTGGGTATCCGTCCTGTCACAAAACAGGTGAGGCATAACGTTCTTTTTGAATAAATCCGATTCGACACGGTCGTCTGCATATGGTGATCGAAATCCAGCTGGACCACACACAAATCCAAGAAACTCCTGGAATCCATGGCCCAGTGGGCCGTGACATTGGTCCTCCCACGTCTCGCACGACCACCCCAGCTGCCACTTTCCTACGTACTTGGTGCGGTACCCGGCATCGCTTAGGAGTCGAGCGAACGTTGTCTCGTCCTGTGGCAGGCCAGATGTGCCGAACACACTTTTTATTAACGGTGGTCCGTGTCGGGCTGCCTGAAGACCGTACCTGACCGGGTACCTGCCCGTCATGAGTGCTCCACGACTGGCGGTGGTGGTGGCGGAGGCGGAGAGGTGGTGGGTCAGCTGGACTCCCCCAGCCGCCAGTCGGTCGATGTTCGGCGTGCTGAAGGACCTATTGCCGTAGCAGCTGAGGTCGCCGTAGCCGAGGTCGTTGGCGAGCAGGATGACGATGTTGGGACGCTTCGGCACCTCCATGCTGGTGACACCCAACGTGGTTGCTAACACCGTGATCAGAATCAGCATTTTTAATGTTCTACACAAATATTGCGATGCAGGTCCAATACTGATTTCAAATTCTATCAAAAACCCTCAAATTGTGATCAGGCTGCCACTTTAAACAGCAGCTCTTTGAGCATTTCAGTGAGTGCTTGTTGCCACTTTGAGTTCTGCTTCCCGTATAACGTGCTTTGGTTGGTAAGCTCGCTTTTACCTTGCACGCGGGCTGAAATTTATAAACCACTAGAATGACTTAATCTCGCGGTGCAGGTAGGAACATCTAATCTTTGAAGAAACCAAGGACAGTAAGAACTTTCTCAAGCTTGTACTGGACCAGTTTGAGGCTAACATAAAACCAAAGCCGCCGTCACATTCCAGGAGGACTGCGACTGACACCTGTGCAACAACACATGATTTGTTATATTCCGAACTGTAGAACAAAGCGATTAGGTTTGAGTAATTAACCCACGCATTGACGGGGGTCTGAGCCACCCTTCGCTTTCACGGGGGGAGGGGGTGGGTACCCGCCCCCTCCTAAGATATCGAGAACCGCGCTAGGTAGCGAAAACGGTAAACGGTGTTGGGTAGCCCATCCACTTCTCCATCGAAAATATTTAAAAATTTTCTCAGGTTACATTTAAGGTCACTTCAGGTCAAAACATGGTCTCATAGGGATAGCACGTGAATAAGGGTTTTCGGTAATTACATCTGAACAATAAAGATATAGCTTTTTTAAACCATTGGAATCTTCGCAACAAGCTGAATCGAAAGATATGTTATATGACCCTGCTAGGTCAAATCAAGGATTTGACCTGACCTGAGGTCAGGCTAAGATTAAATTAGATAAAATGCATATCACTAGAACTGCAAAGACAAGGCAATTATAATGCAGTTATATTAAACGGTCTATCAATATCCGCTACTATGTTGTTCCGTTTAACCATTTTTCCCATGTTTTTCCAATGGAGAGGTCATGGTTCGTACCTTACCTTACGTCATCTATATCAGAAATACCGGAATGAATTTTAGAGAACTCAGTAGGCCCAATATGCGATATGTGTTTCAATACGGATCCGCTCACCCTTTTCCGACTTACGCTATCTTAACTTTTTTGAGGTCAGGTCACTTGACCTGTACTCGTGACCTGAGCTGAGATGATCTAACCTTAAAATGTTGAAAAAGGTCATACAATGATGAGAGTAAAGTTATGCCAAGTACGGCGGAGCTTCGCGTCGCTGTTTTTATGCAATCTCCGAAAATCCCGAGGAGGCGGCTACCCGCCTCCATCAATGAGCGTGTTAATAACATAAGTGAGGGAAGTAACTCTGTCTGGATGAGATGGCTTGAGGAAAACACGCAAAAATATACTGCTTATTCTGTTCATAAAATTCTGGAAAAATTAACTTGACATCTTCATACCCTACCACATTATAGGCCAAACACCTGTGAAGTGCCAGTTTGTCCAGGTAACACCTGCTAGTCACGGCACCTTGCCAGTAACTGTTTTATTTTTAAAAACCCGTTAACGCTTTTCCTGGCAAGGTTGCCGGGTGGATTCTGCTTATCCTCAGGTATCTCCGGGATATTTTTTGATTATTTTAGTGGCCTTCCTTCGATCAGCCCGGTGCTGGGGTTCCGTTTTCATCACTGGCAAATGCATCGGACTCCCCACTACATGTCCGAAATACGCATGTAATAGGACACATATATTATACATTCAGGACAAGCTGACTGCCGTAGGTCAGACACGCAGAGCTAGGGGAGGTCAATTTCGCGGGAACACGATCTCGTGCTAAACGCTGCGTGTCTGAATGAACTTTAAAGGCAAAGTGTCCGAAAAAATTGTCCCGCAAAACTGGAGGCCTTGAGCCAGCCGCCACTGTTTTGGAAAAAATAAAACCTTGCTGGAAAGCAAAGCCCCAAATACCTATGCTCGGGAATTCCAAGTTGCCTAATGTATACGAAAAAGGTTTTTACGTTAAAAACCACAAAATGTGCGGTGATCTTTTGGAGCAATAGTGGTTTTTCAAATTATTTGTGAACGGTTCGATGCTCAAGCAGGATTTGCGAGTTCGATATTTGCCGTTTCCTACCTGCTTCCTCCTCCCCTGGGATGAAGCCGAGGTTGGTGCCGAAGGCGATGTACTGGGGCTTTATCCGTGCCCAGTAAACAGGGAAACGTAAAGCTGCAACCGGGGTCCCTACCCGGTTCCAAACCAGGAAAGGGCCATAAGTTGTCGATGCTGGTAAGGCAGGGGACCCCTTTAGGGATATATATGAGGCCAAAACTCGAAAGGAATTTGCATTTCATAAGAATAATTCGAATTGCTTCTTTCAGACATCTGATCTTGGCCATGTTTGATTGGTTTAATACGCAAATGTTGTAAATGCAGCTGAATGACTTTCCCGATGACACGGAAAGTTTCGGGTCGTACATAAACGTTCCTGAAATATTAATAAAGACACACATGTCAACATCCAGACCGGTTTCGATATATTACAATATCATCATCAGTGTAATAAATGAACAACCTACATAAGGAGCAGAGCAGTAGACAAGAAGGCCAAAGGCGCAGTTTCACGGATAATTGCTAAAAATATAAGACAATAACAAACACACACATATATGTTGAAGGTACTTGCTATACAAAGATTTGAAGAGGGAAAGCCGAAGACATTGTGTTCAACCTAGGTTTGTTTTTTAGATATATAAAGAGACTCGGAGAATTCTTAAATCTACACCTGTACCACACCTATCCAGAATTTTGAAATCATCAATGGTAACCGGGGGTATCACATTGATGTGAATGTTCGCGAATCGCAGACGGATCTGGATTCGCCACCTATTCGGTTAGTCCGGTCGGACATACCTAAGTGTTGTTTTATCCTGCAGTGTAATGAACGATGGGTGGAACCAACGTACGACGCACCACACGATGCGCAACAGAATTGATACACCACTGAGGGATTGGCAACTCTTAGGTAACCTGTCCTTGAACCGGAAGATAGAACCCAAGGATGAGGTGTTCTGAAGGACGATCTTTGGATTGAGATAAGGGTAATATTTGGAAAGAAGGGACAATAACTCTTTCTTAAGTTTTAGAGACTGCTGACCAAAATACGGAATAACAAAATATTTCTCAAGTTTCTTAGCTGTACATGCCTTGGGAGATAAATCGTACTTCTTATTCAAAAAAATCCTTGACCGAACAATCAAAAAGATGAATGGGGAAGCCATTGTTTTTAAAGAAGCGCTTTAAAAGTCGAGTTCCCTGTGGAAAAGTTGGAATGATGAGCTGACACTAAATGCCCTTATAGATAGCCGTTAAGGTGATGGCACGTTTTACAGCAAGGGGGTATAAAGCTAAAAAAGCTAGTTCCTAGGCCAGTGAATGTTGGCTTTCGATAGACTGATGTTTCAAGCTTAGAGCCGACCCTCCTAACGCATACGTCAAGGAATGGCAGTTTACCACTCTGTTCGACTTCTTTGTAAACTTAATATTTGGATGTTGAACATTAAGAAAACTAAGAAATTTATCAGAATGTGATCTATGACGAAATATTAAAAAGTATCATCAATGAACCTCTTATACATTACTGGGCGGAAGTCGGCTGGACAGTTTTTTAACCATTTCCTCTCATGAAAACATAGAAAAATATTAGCAAAGGTGGGGCCTAAAGGAAGACCCATGCCTACCCCATCGACCTGCTTATAGAGAAGATTGTTAAAAATGAAGTAGGAG